>JAUCNO010000460.1:6843108-6856302 GCA_032353835.1 Enteromius viviparus
TATATATTTTTTTTTTTATGTTTAAAAATTAAAGTGTGAAATAATTTAACATTAAGATAGTTTTATTAGTTCTGTTTTATTATTGTAAATTTTTGTAAACATTTGCAAAATTATTTAACACAATTACTATCAATAATACTAATCATTTGAGAATATTAAATAATGTATTTTTAAATATATATAGAAATGTTATATCATATTTTATAATGTAGTATATATAAATACGTTTTTAAAAATGTGTATTATGTATATATATAAATATATATATATATATATATATATATATATAATTAATAAAAATAATGAAAATTTGTATTAAAAAAATTAATACACATAATTTTATACTTTGTGTACATTTTTATATTTTGTATTTTTTTGAATATTTAAAACATTCATAGCTTGCATTTAATACCAATAATGGTTATTAATATTAATATCAATATTTTAATAATGTTTTTTGATATTATGTGTATTAAAAATAAATTTATATTAACTATTTGTTAATTTATATTTTATTATTTACAAATACTGTATATCCAAAAAAAAAAAAAACTACAACATGTATTTACAGAAACAATTTATATTTTACAGGTTAAGATGTGTATGTTCTCACCTTCACTGTCCTGTGGTGTTTTTTGGACGGGTGGCAGCGCATGTTGCTGGTGTTGCAGCAGCCCGAGCATCGCCTCACCTCCACACACGGAGGCCAGATCAGGAAGTTAGCGGCCGTGGGATCGACCTGGCTGCGTGGGATCTCGTAGATCACTGTGCGAGTCTTACATACGGCAGGCACTGCCTCTTCTAAAACACACAACAAACCCATAAACACACAGAACAATCCCGGGAGCGTCGTAACATGAACGCAAATACTCGTATGTGCATTATTACCAATGCTTCTCTTGCGTCTGGAGTGAGAGTTCTTGAGGTGTCTGCTGTCATACAGATGCTCCTTATGGTAGCCTCGTTTAACGTCCTCCAGCACCTCATTCTCTGCACCGAAAGAATGAAGCACAAAAGTCAACAGTGTGACATTTTTTGGCTTGCAGAGCAACATCCCTCCCTCGCTATTGTCGAGAAAGAGCGCCCTTGAACCTATTTGTGAATGCCGCCTCCGTTGGCCTAACTGAAAAATTTAGAAACATTTACTACTGTAAATAAAGACTAAAGGTGTCTGCCAACCTCCTTTACACACAGATCACTAAGTAAATATATGCACCGCCGGAGGACACACTGAGAAAACCCAGACTCAACAATAAGATGTTCGGCAAGAATTGCGCCGTACAACTCCGCAAGACTGTTAGTCTGAGCAAAGTGCGCAGTATTTAATCATGCTGTTCCACAGAGCCATTCAGCCATACAGCGGGACGACAGGGGACAGAGATGCCCCTGTTGTTGCCCCCGGAAACCAGCCCAATGAAGGAGGAGGGTGGTTTTAATTTAGGGTTGAGCACCGTGGCCGACCGTCCCGCTCTGCTTTTCACACAGTCGTTAGTGGAGCACCAGACCTCACAAACGCAAACACCACTTGAGCTTCAGCCTCTTTTCTCTCCCAAACACACACTCGCACACAAACTGAGGAATTCGACATGAATAATACATTACAGCAGCGCTGGCATTCAGCCGCACTCAACTCATAAAGGCGGCATGACAACAGTATAATGGAGAGAGTCTCTTGACCTGCCTCAGGCACCAGCCACACAGACGCAGCTGTTTGCATTTCAATTACAGTGCTTATGGGCCAAATCGAATTTGAGTCTCATATCGTTATGGCTGCAGCATTTCCTCATTAGATGGGCTGGAAGTTTATTTGAAGGGTCGCTGAGATTTTAACTATGGTTCGGTAAATTCACGCTTGATTCTATGCCGTCAAAAGTTTGAAGAACTGAAACCGAAAGCAGCCCAAAGTATGATTCGTAGAGGATGCGCGAAACGACCTTTTTAATTGCGTGAACAATTGGTCGATTTTGAAAATGTAGTTGAGCATTTTTCCAATGTAAAGGCAGCTGGGGATGACGAATTACAGTATTTGATTTGGTGCCGCCAAAAAATGACATCATTCACCAAGTTCAAATACTCCAGCGATGCATGTGGCGCCCCGAGTGGAGGAATGGCAGTGCGGTCTCTAGGCAACAAGTGCTGAGGCGTTCACTTTAAACTCAATTAAATGTCGAGGTCCATGAACTTTGAATGCAGTGGAAGATTGAGTGAGTCTCCTCTGAAAGGATATTTCCCAGAGTCTTGTCCTCCTAGTAGTGTGCCTCAACGCTTTGGTGACTTGACACGTTTCACTCGTAAACAAATCAGTGCCTTGTGGTAGTTGTAGTCCTTATTTAGCAGCTTGTTAGCAAGTTAGTTTGAACAAATCAGTTGAGCGAATGTTTCAATGAGTCACTCTTAAACATAAACTTCTTGCCACCTGTTACATTAAGATCAAACCTGCACAAAGGGCCACTAAGCAAACCAAATCTGAAGAAAAATGGTTTCCTTTTGAAAAGACTCAAAAGGATTTAAATCAGTTATATGAATTACCACTAGCTACCATTGCTTATTAGGTTTAGGATATACAATTTACTCAACCGACTTAGCAAATAACAAGAAAATCTGAGATTTTACCTAAGAAGTCAATCTCCAGGATCCTCTGGAGGTCGCTGATGCTGCGGATTTCACTGTTGGAGAGTCTCTCAATTAGCTCTTGCGGAATTGGCGCTTCCTGTGAAATAAATAAATAAATAAGAATTGATTCAGAAACATGTCAAATTTAAACTGTTTGTTGTAGCTTATATTTAATATTTAATCATTGTTTCTTTTTAAAAGGGATAAAGCTCTTTCTCTAAAATTACTTCCTATCTTAATACAACTTTTTAAAAATTACTAACATGCAAAAAATACATTAAAAAACCCACTGAAAAATCAATTTGCACCCTCAAGACTGTTTCAAGCATTATTTTTAAAAATATATTTTTGTGAAAAAAACAAAATAAAAATAAAAAACTATCAATTCTCAATACTCAAAATCCATAATGCACAAACAATTCAATAAAAACATTGTGTGCACACGTGTGTTGAAAGTCTAGTAAACATGATTGTTGCACCACCTGACACATAATGTGCAGAACTTCTTTTTAAATGTACAGTATAACCAACATAGGTAATATTACATTTCTAAGAATCGTCCACGTTTCAACTATTTCAGAACATTTAATTTTAAAAACTATGGGTTAAAAATGTATTTTAGAACGCTCGTCATCATTAGAACGTCAAAATGTTTCTCACATACTTAAAATACTATTTTTTGGCTTTTGAAGTCATTTAAGTTATGATGAAGAACTTCCTAATGACAGTCCTGTGCTCACTGTCTCTTAATATTTATTAAGGAAAGTCTCTCTTAAGGGAAAAAAAAACATCGCGTTCTTATTCAATCCCAAGTGCATGTGCATAGATGGTGGTTTTACCTCAGCGGCTGCTGAAAGCAGAGACAAGCAGCAGAAGAAAAAGTGAATCAGCGCGGCTCTCATCTCCTCTGTGGTCCAAATGTGTCCCAGCGCAGGCGAAACCTTCCCGACCGGAGCCGCAAAGATGCTCCAACCGGCGTGGAGCCAGGGAACATGCCTTTCCACAGACAAATCTCTCAAGGGATAAACTCTTCAGAAGTCCGACAAGTTCACAAACCGAGCCCTAAAATCGACTCTATGAAAGCAAACGAAATCCTTTTAATAAGTTCGTGTCGCTTTTAATCCACTAAATTAAATAAAACACACCAATCAGCGCGCGAGATCTTTTCACAGAACAAGAAAAGATGAATGAAGCGATCCTTCATCCTTTCACCACATCCGAATTTTATAGAAAACAAACAAGAAAAAGAATCTAAATCCAAATGCACTCCTATAGGCTCAGAATCGTGTTACAAAGAGTCCACATTTATCCAAAATAGTCCATTTGTATGCACCGTCCACTCTGTGTCTTCACATAAAAGTGGTTGGGTTCAAGCGGCGTGGAAAGGATCTGACAGTGAATGAACTGCAGCTTCTCTCATCTCCTCATCTTAAACTCAACGAGGCGCGCGCCCCCTCAGGACGAACTAATCTCTGCTAACTGCGAGCCTTTCAAGTCACCGCGTCAGTGAATGTGAAAACTGCAGTGTGGGGTTTTTGATTCATCCGAGTGACTCGAATCTTTAAAAAAAAAAGATTCATTCAGTGACTCTTTCTGCTGATTACGTCAGGTGATTAAGCGACATCAGTGACTCAAGCAACTCGTGTTTGTTTACAAATTTGTCCCACAGTACAAACTGAATACGTTTCGAAATTACGTCCACTTTGCTCAACTTTTCCTCAAGGTTTGACAAGTGAGGACGTGATATTCTGACGTAAAATGTTTTACTTCAAAGAGTATATTAAAATAACGAATATATTTTGCTTTGTACGACCCGTATGAACAATAACCATGGTTTTACTAAACCAAAATGAATTGATATGTTAACCACAAATTAGCTATGTTTTTTGGTGGGATTTGTAGAATAAACGTGGTTATGTGAAAACTTTTACTACATGGTTAATTTTTGTAAGGCTAGCAAGGTGTTTTCCTCAGAGCAATTATAAAGTTAATAGTTAACACATTTCTTTCAGATTCAGACAGTGTTTACATTAGCCATGTTCTGTCAGACTAATGTCTAACAGGAGAAATAGGGGTGAGCGAGTTTCAGGGTTTGCTGAAGCCAGTGTTCTCCTCAGTTTTAGATGGGTGAGTCCTTAATTATCCCCACTGGGACAGGAAGCATCACAGACTGACAACTATTGAGGAGACGCGATTGGAAAGAATGCAACACTGAATAGGCTACAAGAAAAAAGGAGAAGGTGAAGACAGCAGACTGCAGGAGGTGAGCACTGTGTCCTGGAGTTGAAACAATAGCTGATAAAATAGACACGGCACACACACAACTTTCCAAGCTGGGTTTGGTGCGGGTGAGGTAAAAATGAATAACAGAAATCTCTGGAAGCTTTCCATCCATTCCCTTCATACCAAAGACTGGAATTTTTTTTATAGTAATGCTTCCTGGTTGTGCATGTTCTTGTTTCATTTCAAATGAGCTTGTGTATGTGTGTGTGACAAGCATGAGTTGCATTCCTGACCCTGGCTTTAGCCGTAAGATGGAGAGGAATGTGTGAGGACCCACGCACACACACCAAAGCTTCAGCAGGTGAAGAATCTGGAAATCCAGCGTCTATATAGTTCATGACTGACATCTCAATGAAGACAGAGGGGGGAAGGGGTATGAGGTCAAACGAGCTGAACAGAAAGGGTTGATACAGAAAGACGTTTTGATATGTTTGGCTATCAAGTGACAGTTTGATATGAAGGGAAAAGGAAACGCAGATGAGGGGACATTTGTTATGGCTGTGGTAAAAATAGGCAGAGAAGAAGGGACTATGGGAGTTGAAGTCCCCTGAGATGCCGCCTTGCCAAAGAGAATAAGTCACGGCTCAACCACATCTACCAGTAATGTGTGTGTGGGAAACCTCCAAGGAGCACAGAGATGCATACTTGTACCTTGTCTGTAAGACGGACACACTTGGACACACGGATACCCACACATACCTCGAGCACCGGCGGTCCATGCCAAGCTGGGATTTCTGCCAAAACCAAAAACCTTTGCTCTCCTTCCCATCCATCCAAGCATGAGAATAATAAGTTGAACTTCTATCGTGTACAAACACTGCTTGCTGGCTGGTCAAGCTCTTGACTTGAGGGACTTTTAAGGAATAGTTCGGAAATGAATATTCTGTCATCATTCATTCACACTGATGGCATTTCAAACCTGAATTTGTTTCTCTGTTCAATGCAAAAAGAGAATTTAATTTTATAGTTTTAAACTCCCCCCCCCTCTGAACAATGTAATTGTTGATTATGGAAGCGGCATTTTTTTTTTTTAATCGCGCTATTCCTCTCACAAATCAATCATTTTGCCTTAAAAGACTGGAGATTTATTTTTCAAACAAATGATGACGGTGGTTGTATCTGCCTGCTATATCTTGTTTTTTATTGACAGAGGGGCAGGGGTTGGGTTACGTGCTCATAAATATGTCAATTATGTAATTTAAATAAAACAGTTTTGACTATGTGCAATAATGCCATTGTTTTTACCCAATATACTTTTTAATTATGACGATAAAATTATCGCGTCGACATATTGATGCTAAGGCTAAGAGGACACTCCACGTCGAAAAGTGACTAAAAAGAGGTACCTCGAGCTTAAGTGCCACAAAAGGTATAATTTATGTAACATTGAGGATATTTCAGTTATATTGCTGTCTATGGAGACTCCAACCTGATCTCACGGCAATTCGTACGTATTTTACGAGGTGGCTAATTCATACGACCTCAATCATACGAATGAATTTGTACGAATGACCTAAACATAACCCCGCCCCTAAACCTACCTATCACTTGATTTTTGACAAATCGTACTAAATCGTACGAGTGAGGTCATACGAATTGGCACAAATTTGGCACCTCGTACGAACATGTACTAATTGCTCGTGAGACTGTGTTGGAGGGTCAGATACTGTAGATCTCCTGATTTGTGGTCCAAAGATCTTACGAGCTTGGAACCACACAAGGGTGAGTGATTAATAACAGATTTTTCCTTTTGGGGTGAATTAACCCCTTAAGCATGAAAGTACACCCCTAAATATTGAAAAGAGGCGAGCAGATTGTTTGAAATTAAACTAATTGTTACAAATAATTTAGTTTGCCAAAACACAAAATTGCTACTAACTACTAACTAAATTGCTCTTTACAGATGCTATTTGTTTTCATTTGTCTCATATTCAAGCATGTTGCGCCAACTTTGAAAATGTAGAGGCATGAATAAGAATGAAGAATTTGGTGTCCCAAAGTATTGGCTCTTATGAAAGTGAGTGAAAGTTGAGCAAGTGAGAAATAGCGTGTCTTGAAATGCCATGAATCATCGGTGCCAGAACAGTGGGACCAAAATATGTTCATCTGTAATAGAGCTTGGCAGTGGAATGACAGCATCAGTTATTTTGGTTTGCTCTGCAGTACTTATGAGTGGACAGAAAATAAATATATATATAATTTACGTACAAAAGTATTATTGATGGGGGAGGAAAACCCTCTGCTCTGTCTCTCTTCTAATTCCTGCACTGTTCATCATCCCCAGTGTCTCTGGCTCCTGCAGAGCTTCAGTGTGTCCGGAGGAATTAACAGACCGAGACCTCTGCCACCAGAGACAAGGCCTCAAGCCCTCACAAGAATAACAGTGTGTTGCAATGCTTCAGCGAGGAGGAAAAAAAAATTAAGGGAAATTCCCAGGAGCAGTCCAGACAGTTTACACAAAGAGACACAGACTACACTTCTCTCACCATCCTCCAATTACTGGCTTTGCGTATTTTCTTATCATACGTAGACTGTGTGTGTGTGTTTGTGTTTGTGCATGCCTCATCTCATCCCTGTAAGCCGTTTAATAAGGAGACCCTAAGATGGAAGAAGAAAAGAAGGAAAGCAAGGTGTGGTTGAGCATGTTTGCTGTACCTGGAAGGTGTGTTCTTTGCAGCGTGTGTAAGTCGTTTCAAAAATGTCTGTATGAAATATTAACTAGCATAATTGCTTCTCCCAAAGAGAGTAACTAGCTGTATGTAGCGGTGCAGCTAACTTAACTTTTCAGTACTGTGACATTACCTCAGCTCTTCTCAAAATAGCATCAATTTTCTTTTAACAAGCTAATTTTTTCCAGGATGTAGCAGTGTAGCATGACAAAACTCTTCATTGCCGTTATGCTTTATGTCACAGTGCATTATGCTAACAGCTAAGCAAGACGTATTGAAATCAACATGACAAAAAATAGATGCTACAAACATGGTTACAAACCTACCGCTTTTTGATTCATCTTCTTGAATATTCTAGTTTAGTTAAAGCATTATAAAGCAATATGTTACATAAAGACCTTTTGGACTTGAATCAAAATATCTTAAAACACAGCTAAAAAATAATTAATAAAAATGGCAAAAGCAACCCTAACCTAACACTGAAATTACAGTAAAAACTGAGAAGGCTAATTCAAGCTATAATAGTATATACAAATATAAAATGATATTGCACTCAAGTAGCTTTAAGAAACTTAAAGTCACGGACTCCTGTAATTGATGAGGTAAATGTAAAATTTCACAGAAAATACGATGAAATTCAGTTCATTTTAATTTCCTTTGCTACATAATCTTGAACGATCTTGCAGCTAAACAGGCTCAAGTTTCAAAAGGAGCTTCCTCAACCTTAGTCTGCCTTAGTAGTTTGGTCACAGAGGACATCAAAGCCTAAACCTAAAGTAAGCCTTGTTTGGCTGCTAACCAAAACCTATTGTGCGTAGTTGCAGGAGCATTTGGGTAGTAGCCAACCAAAGGCTTATCCGAGATAATGCACGAATATGCTTAAATATGACAGAGTTTACTCGAAGACACTATTGTTATACGTCAAACAACATCTGCACGGTGAGGACGCAGTTTGCGTGTGAGTGCAGCAGAAGAGGTCAAGACCGATGATGTTGCACGGCTATCGAGACCTGCTGCAATCAGAATGAAAATAAAGCTTTGTTTTGATATCTATGATCTGACACACTCAAGCAGGAACATGCTTACATATGTGTACTGCAGTGTGGAATGCTCTTACTCTTGGAAACAGCGTGGTATCTGCATTGTGCAAGGCCAAGTCTCTGTCTAGGCACATGCACAGTCATTGACCTAAGTATGTTAAATCATTAATGGACCTTTGTAACGGTGCATATTTACAGTTAGGGATTTGAACAAACCCCTAAAGCCCAAAGTATGCTTATAGGCTTCAATTGCATACTCTATTTGATAGTACATGAAGACGCGCTTCAAGGTGTATGGATGAGCTGAGCATACAAAGTATGCACAATTCTTTAATGACAACTCATGAAGAGTTTAGCATGCAGTGTTAATTGTAATAAGTATAGTATAGTAATATGCACTGCAATGTGTTTGGTCTTGGCAAAATTAATATGCTACCTGGCTGCAGCTGAGTGAGTGCAGAGACTGTGGTTATACTATCAATACAGGGGCGGAGTGGCAATCGGGATGGTCGGGACTTTTCCCGGTGGGCCGGCTGAAGGATTTACACAGGGGAGTGGCCGCGAAGTAAACACGACCGGCCCCTGAGCTTAATAGAATCAATGACATTCTCAGGGATGTGATTTTTCCGGATTAATCCGGAATTCCAGATTTTCCGACCTGAAAATGTGACCTATGTGAATCATGCAGATCTGTAAAAAATAAATAAATAAAAATAAAAACGGGGGTCTTTTCACGAGATGCGCACAAAGCAATATATATATAATCTATATAAACTATATCTAATGTAGAATGGAGCAAAGCCTCTTGGGAATGGGGAATGCGTTTATCCAATGAAACGATTGCAGGTCAAGTCTTCATTATTTGAAATTACTCTTGATAAATTATTCAGTTTCATATGTATATATTTTTTTATTTATTTGATTTATTAATAGATTTTGCTGTAGAGACAAAACTCCATACACTCCAACTAATAAATAAATAAATAAAGTAAAAATATTAAACAATCATACAAATGAAGAAATGCCAAAAAATACCCATTTAATGGGCTAATTCTATATATTTTATAAAATAAAAACACAATATATGTGTAATATATATTTATTTTTCAATTATATTTAAGCTTGCAAAACACTTTGTATTTAGTGCACTTTCATGGAATGACTTAAGTTTTCATTTGCTTGAAAATTGTGGTTCTTTCACATAGACTTGTATGGTTTCCGTCCTTTAAGTTTAATTCAAGCGTGGACATTCATTGTCACAAATATGCCAATGCTCTGTGAAACCCGAAAACTTGCTCCTTGAGAGCTCTGATTATGCTGGACCTGCAGAAATAAAAAATGATTTGAACTTTTCCAAAGTGAGAGATTTGATTTCAATCTTTTTGGACTGATTATTTGTAGTGGTGGGGGTCTTAGATGTTAAAAACCAACAACAAAAAAAACCCAGAAATCTACAATCAGATAAACAAAACGAGGTTTTGTTGCTCTAGCGATAAGCACTTACCCTGTGCCTACCAACCAGTCAAACTCTTTTCTTTCCACAATTCCTCACTGTTTCCTGAACAAACTTAATTGAGATCACCTAGAGAGGAAACCACGAGTCCCAGTCACTAGCAATTAAAAATCACATTCATATTGTGCTGGCCAGCACATGGGCGTTTTAAGGAGTGTGATTTTCACTGGAGCGGCCCATCTGTTTGTGATTTCTATAGTCGGGCCCTTTTTTCATATTTATTTAAATGTGGCCCATCATGAAAGGCTGGTGAATGAAACAATGTGGTAAAATGGCTTTTTGATCATACAAATAATCAAGCACTTGGCAGGATCTGCCTTTTTAAATAAATACCCGATTTGCTAAATATTAGCTTTTTTAAAAGTCTGTTTATTGTCCGAATGCCTCGTGCCTAAACCGAGTAAGAAAACACAGAATCAATTATCACCGAATCAAACAGCCGCCTGATTAAATAATGCATCTGACAGAGGCACTGACCACATTTCACAAATAAACCCCACGTTTCTGCTAGGAATGCGTGGGAACGGGGGGCTGAACGGACCGGCCCTGCTGCATTTGGGGCCCAGTGCTGTCAGGTAATTACCTTTGATCCACCAGCCGCTTAATAGCAAACCGTATTTGTATAAATGATCCCATTACTACATCCAAAGAAAGAGGGAAGACTAGAAAGCAAGCGGGGGGGGGGACCCTCTATGTAATACAACACTCTCCTGGAGTCATGAAAATAGATTTTATCGAAGGCTCTAAGACATTTGGTTTTTATTTAGTGCCATAATGACGAATGCAATCTAAAAGTGGATGCATATGTCATCAGAGAGACATGTCTTCAATGAGAAATTAAAAAAGACACTCGTGGGATTACATTTGGGCTGGATGTCAAAGGAGAAGGACCTTCTGGGAGCAATATGTTACGGAGCGTGTCCCGCCAACCAGAATTGTGCTGTAAAATAAGATTGATGCTGAGATTGGTGTCCTAATGAATACCGCATGACAAACTCAAGCAAACACAAACCTGGCCAGTGAGTTTGGCAGCTGTCACTCCCAAAGTGATTTGGAGATTTTTGACTGGGCTTTAGGTGAACTCGATTGGTACATTCTGGTTCTCTTTAGAGGAAACTGCTTTAGTACAGAGAACAGGACCATTCCAGTGTGGGGGATATAGAGGTTCCTATGGTAACAGCTTCATCCTGCAGCTCCTCCAGCCATCCGGGACATTTCAGCAGATCTGGATGTTCAGTTGATATTAGCACCTGTGACCACATCTGAAACTTGATCATTCCAGATGGTGGAATCTCTAACAGGGCAAACAAGGTGAATGTTTTAAATGAGTAAACAAATAATAATAATAATAATAAAAAAGTAAATGAGCTATGAGTCCCAGGCATAGCTTATGAAGTGTAAAGGGTACTAGTGTCAGGTATATCTTTTTTACTCTATATTAGATATATGGGTATATTTTGTTTTCATTTGTCTTTTCCTGTTTAATTGAATTGCTGCTTGTACAGCACTATGGTCAATATTGTGATGCATTCTCAGAGTCGGTCGGATCCATTTGCACTTATTTAAACGTGGTCGACAGACAAAGGGTTCAAATGCTGGCAAACGGAAGTGGCAGAGACAGGCAGAAGAGTAGTCAAAATACAGGCTTATTTTAGAGAGGCAGGCAGCAGAGTTCGTAGTCGAGGTACACAGTCCAAATTTATACACAGTAATACAAAAACAGAATATGTCCATGGGGAACGATATAACTTCGCACTGTGTAAGCAAAAATCCGTCCCTTAAATAGGCGGAGAACGTGAGTCAAAACGGTCCGGGTAGGAACTAAAACGGTAGAGGGTTCCCGCTGCTGATGGTCGGAGAGCGCCACAGAAGCGCTGTTTGTGACAGAGCCCCTTCCCTGCGAGCGGCTCCCGAAGCGAGCCCTTCCTCGACGTCGAGGTCTTCCTCGGGGACGGGGGGGCGGCTTGTCCGGAAATTCCCGGTGGAATGCTGAGGTGAGTGCTGGGTCGAGGATATCCCGGGCAGGGACCCAAGACTCCTTCGGGGCCGAATCCCTCCCAGTCGATTAAATATTGCAGAACCCCACCTCGACGTCGAGAGTCCAGTATCCGATTGACCTGGTAGATGTCACTGTCCTCAGGTGCTAGGGGAGGGACCTCCGTCGGAGCAGCTTCGTCTAGGCCACTCTCTCCTCCCGGGTCAACAGCAGGCTTGAACAAGGAGATATGAAACGTGGGTGAGATATTGTAGTTTGCAGGCAGTTCCAGACGAAACGAGACAGGGGTGATTTGTTTGATAATTTTGAAAGGACCCACGTACCTCGGACTTAACTTTATGCAGGGGAGGTGGAGACGGAGATCTCTGGACGAAAGCCAGACCCACTGGCCCACTTAGTATCCCGGGCCCTCTCTGTGCCAACGGTTTGTCTGCTGGGTGACCCGACAAATGGCTCGTTGTAGCTGGGTATGAGCGGGGTCCCGGGTGGCCTTGCTCCTCTGTAGCCAGTTTTCTATGGTGGGTAGGTTTGTGGTCTCTCCTAACCAGGGGAATAGTGGAGTTTGGAAGCCACGTACGCACTGGAACGGGGTTAGATTAGTGGCAGGCTTTCTCAGAGAGTTCTGTGCGTATTTGACCCACAGTAGGTATTCGCTCAAGTCCTGCTGGTTGCTGTGGCAGTAGGTCTGCAGGAATCAAGACAGCTCCTGATTGAGGCGCTCCACCTGTCCGTTGGACTGGGCCACAAGAAGCAGTTAGTTATGAGTTCCTGGGTGGCAAGAATTCCAGGGTGACCCACGCTCGGGTTGTCGTGGACCATGTGGAGAAGGCAGGGCGGAGGGCTTCAGGGACATACACCCGTCCGGACGGGCAGTCGGGGGGAGTGGGGTCCCCACTGAGAGCGTCATTGATTTCTGACATGACCAGAGTACGGGGGCCACAATGCAAAGTCTTATGCATGACATCATCAAGACAATCATTTTGGGTTATTATTTGTTGATCTCAAGCAAAAACAGTGTCACAACACCCATGATTTTTAAGTATAGACATTCCCCTTGATATCATATAATCTATTAATCTA
>JAUCNO010000460.1:6861664-6876555 GCA_032353835.1 Enteromius viviparus
GCTGCTCTTTGTCTTCTGGAGGAGAGTAGAACCTGCTGCAGCGCTTATCTGAAACAACAGAGTCCAGAAACACAATATCACAACAATTAGAACTACAAACTAACAAAGATAGCTAGAGTTTAAATGGCAAAATGTAGCAAATGGATTCTTGCAACACCTTCACATAAAGCATTTTTAAAACATCCTGACTTTACAGAATCAACCATGTTGTTTTGAAGGCACCGTAGGTGATTTGGATCAAAAGAATTTTTGTAATGCTCTGAAATCGTGTTTGAACGGCCCATAATTAAATCACATTAATTTTGAAAGCTAATGTTGTTAAATTGCTCTAAAGTCATACAGAATGCCTTGAGAGAGAGTAAATCATGGCCTTATCTTTATTTTTGGGTAAACTAACCCTTTAATGGAATGTTCAGTTGTTTATAAAAGTAACAACACACTTCAGTTTGATAGCAGAAACATTGTGATGTGAGTTAAACGCCAAAGTAGTATGCTTAAGGTTACGTGTATGAACCTTTGTTGTAGTACTGGTACACTGTGACAGTTGAGGGCTGAAGGAGACCCACTTTAAATTTCTGATGCAGTCTGAATGAGATTGTGTCTGTCTGAGTACTGGACACCTGTCCGGGAAATACAGACAAAGACAAACATTCGGTTTTGCCTTCATTTACATCATGTTAAACAAGTATGAACTATAAGGGTGGCTGTTAGCTTACCCTAAACAGATGAATTATGAGGGATCCTCTGTCGCTCAGGTTGTCCACCACTTTGAAGTTGTTGATGTAGCGATCCACCGAATTTGTGAGCTGGCAGACATTATGACATAATTATGACAACAGACATGACATCATTTGTATGGGACATTTTTTGACATCAGATTTTAAACATGATTGGCTTTAAAAGGGATGTCTTATAGAGGCAGTCTCTCTCAAAAGTAAAGATGGGAAGAGGCTCTACAATCTGTTCATCAACAACGTTCATCACCAACAACATCAAATTGCTCTATCATGCAAAAAGGAAGCCAAATGTAAACATGCTCTAGAAGCCCCATCGTGTCATGTGGGCCAAGGCTCATTTAAAATTGACGAAGTGAAAAAGTCAGAAGAGGCCAAATGTGACATTCTTGTTGGAAATCACGGACACCATGTCTTCTGGCTAGTCTCAGCCTCGGACGTCACGCCCACGGAATGTTGGCTAAAAGTCTGTTGCATATGGTACACTTAACTGGAAACCCTTCAGGAATGTCGAAGTCGTCATCTCATTGGTTGAATTTTATCGGATTTCCGGGGGACAGGAGGGTCACGTTTATTTTCAGTCCGCCAGGAAACAAAGCGCAAGATGTGTGATTGCGGAAGAAAAACTGTTGTGTTTACATAAATGAAAATGAGCATTTATCAAGACTTCTTATTAGGATTTTCTATGCTGACTGACTTGTTGCACGCCGGCCTGTTGTTGTGGGGACATTTCCATGCCCTGAAATGTGACGCTGAACAAAACAAACTGTGATTGGTGGTTTGACATGTTGGTCAAACGCCCTTATGGGCGGGCCTTTGCCAAAGAAAGCTGCTATGAATTCCAGACCTTCAGCAGTCAGCAGTAGCGAGACTACTTTTGGGCGGTCTGGCTACGTGAGACTACTTCTGGGCTAATGAGCAGGAAGACCTTCCAGCGTGTTATCAGCATTCATTTTAAAAGCCAGCCTCTCCAATGGTATGAGTGGGGATAAGTGCAAACAGTATGGGCAGCTTGCATGTTTTGGGAGGCAATATAAATGCTGAAAGGTATATAAAGGTTTTAGAGCAACATATGCTCCCCTCCAGATGACGTCTACTTCAGGGAAGGCCTTGTGTTTTTCAGCAGGACAATGCCAAACCACATACTGCAGTTATTACAACAGCATGGCTTCACACTAGAAGAGTCTGGGTGCTGAACTGGCCTGCCTGCAGTCCAGATCTTTCACCTAGAGAGAACATTTGGCGTACCATTAAGTGAAAAAGACATCAAACATGACCACAAACTCTTCAGCAGCTGGAAACCTGTAATGGGGGACCAAATTCCACCAAAACTCAAAGTTTTGTTCAGGCTGTATTATAATACTTACAATCTACTTTTTTCTATCAGTGATGTAGCTTTTGGCAATACATTATAGGAAATCTCCATAATATTGAATTTGGCAAAACTTAAGTCTCCTTAAGTCTTTCTCGAGACACTTCAGCACAGTTGTGATGCTGTCTAAGTAGTGCTACTACAACACAGTTAGCTGCAGAATTAGCGTCTACTGCTAATGTAGTGCCACATTATGTCATGAGTTTGGTCTTACCAACTCTAAATCTGAGTTCTCAGGCTCAAAGCCGGTGGGCAGGCTGATGTCCAGAATCACCATCCTCACCTGCCGTCCCTCCAGAGCCCTTTGGGGGTACAAAGCAGTGAAGTATGGGTACCAAGCCAGTTTACTTAGCTGTCTAAAAGAAATGTTTGCCCTTTAACTGCTTACCTCACGCTGATATTGAGTCTGTATGACTTTTCTACTTCAGATGGGGGATTTTCTAAAATGGATCAAAGAATATCATAAGATTATTATAAGACTATAATATTATTTGTATTATCTTTTCACTTCCAAGAACTGCACATTTCAAAGTATTGTACTGGAAAGACTGTATACTGTAGAGAGCACACCACTAGTCTCAGCGATGGAGACGTCCAGCTGAAAGCCGTTACATGTGCTGTTCTCATACACGTCAGGAAGCTGGTGGTACACTGTCACTACCTGAGATTCATAAAAAAGACGAAGTTTTGTAAATAAATTACACCTTTATTTTATATTCTTATTCAATAATTGGATATAGATGTGAGCATTTAGCACCTCCAGGATACCCTTGCCCTTCCCAGAAGCCTCCACTGTGAATTTCTGGTCAAGAGGCACCTGGAAAAGACAGTGGGTTACTGTATTTCACTCCAAACTTCTTTTCCTTTATCTTGAGAATTATTATACTGCCAAATGTCAGAAGCGTACACACGTCTGTGTTCATTTGTAAAGATTATCATGACTTGACACAAAACGTGCAAGAATCATAAACATTTGTTGGTCACAGATTATTTTCTGCAAAAATCCAAAAGACAATCTGAACCAGAGAGATGTGACACTGCAGCTCTCTATTCAAGTTCACTTTCAGTTACTATGCTTTCATATAGCGCCTGCCTTCGTTATCGCTGTCTGATTAGCCCCACCTACCATTCCACACATGTAGTGTTTGATTGAGTGTAGGATTGATGGAAATCCACACTCATGCAAAGTTACAAAAAGAAATTCAAACTTTACTAGTTACTTGAAAAAGTCATTTGATTACATAACTTACATTACTACCCCCAATACTGAAAATAACCCTATATTTGTCTACAAAAGACAGTTTTAAAAGACTGGAGACCGCACCCGTGAAGATCGAGCCACATACGCCACTTTTGGATTGAAGGTCCAGCGTATGTCACTTCGACCGGGAACACTGAGCTGCACCAACAGATTGAGGTCATCAGGAGGAGGCCTCTTCACCAGGTACTCAGACAGAGCCTGTAGCACCACCATAGTGGACTGATGGGAGAAGAACTGTCATTACCTTAAATAAAAAAAACAAATGAGGCAATTAGTGAAGGTTTTCTTGTGGTTATTACCTGAGTAGAGCCATATCCTCCTCCAAAGCCACGCTTCTCGCTCAGCCATTGAAAGGGGGCGGCTGCCTCTTCCATGTGGCCACCTTTGATCAGCGCTAACAACGCATAGCCAGTAGCTTCCAGCGTGAAGAAGTAATTACTAGAGTCAGGCCAGTGTGTACGATCTGTTGATGGAAAATAAAGAAAGATGAGAAAAATGGTACAATACAAAAAAAAGTATTTTTTATGTTTTTTAAGTACCAGGTGATGCTAAATTTAGTAACACGCTCTTCATGCAGCCATGGTTGGATACTGTTAAAGCATAGCATGCTATAGCTGCTGTGTACGACCTCTTCACCCGAGGGTAATGCTCCCTTATATACAACGCTGCTTTTCTGAATTTGTCCTGCAACAATTAAAGGGAGAAAATAAAATCAGCACCACTGAACATGTAAGAACATGTTTATCATTCATTATTAAATTACTTTAGTCCCCTGAGCACAGCATGAATTAGTTTTGTATATTTGTTTACTTTATATTAGATTTTCTAAAGAAACTGAAAAACATACTTCAGGTACGAAGGATGCTGTAAGTGGGCTTTTTTTTTTATTAAATCTGTTTATATAGTACAAGTGATACATATTTCATTTATTGGACATTTCTTATTTAATTTAGCTACATTTTCCACCATTCAATTCTCTTTAAAGGGATTATTTAGGGATAGACACATTGTGTTGCGTAATTAGTGATGAATTAGAAGCACGAACTGAGGATTTATAAAGAAAAATGTAGGAGGTTTTTATTATAATCCAAGAGGAGACTGAATGGTTTTCCTTTGCTAAAGTAAGGAAATCTTGTTTCCTTTGAAACTGCGTTTCCCAGAGGTGCACGCGTGATGCACACATCTGCTGGAACTGCTTTCTGTTTCCACAGACAACAGACGTGAGAGAAATGTGCTTATTAAGTATGAAATATGGATATTTATTATACAAAAATGCATGAATTCGCTACAGGAGGACTTTATTCACTTTATTCATTTTATTACGAATACACACACTTTATATTACGCCTTCCAAAATGTAATGGCTGTAACCCGTTTAAGCCCATTTAAGGGCTTGGAGGGGTCTGGACAATTTTTATTAAAAATTTTAATAAATAAAAAAAGTCACATTCAACTGGGATGCTTCAAAGCTGAGTAAAAGACAAGATAAATTAGATTTTTGGGTCAAATGTATCTTTTACTCTGATTATTACAATTCATCCTAGCCATCGTAGTTATTTCTTGCAGGTCACATGGCTTTAGCATAAAAACTGAAGTTACCTTTATGTCAAGGTCTGAATCTTGGCAGGTAACAGCATTTTGTGCCTCCGCCAAAGCAATGAGCACGAATGAGGTCAGAGACACACTGGATTCAGAGCCACGAAGGCCTCCCTGTATCATAACACAGTGGACACAAAACATGTTAGTATGCTCTACCCTTTCATTTAATTGTTGTGAAACTACTCCAATTAATGCAATGACAGTTATGATCTCTACCATCATACTGGTGTCGTAGACAGGATTGTCCTCCTGAAAGGATCCATCAGAACGCTGTTTATTCTTGAGCAGGTACACCAGAGGGCCACAGAGATGCTTCTCATCGACGTTAATAAATGATTTTGCCATGGAGAAAACCTTCACCACAAATGCTGTGATCCTGAGATGGACAGAACATAGAAACGGACTAACTTTACAGAGAAATATTCAATGTGAAGCTGTAATCAGTGATGCGTCAGCATTAATACCATGTGCTGGTGCCTTCTTTGGCGTAGGGAGGATATGAGTCATCCTTTTTCCGGTAATTAAGTTGATTTTCATACCCTGAGAATAATGTTAAATGAAAATTTATAGTGTCAATATCTAAAGTAATGGTGATGCTAATCGTATTTAAATCTAACTGCACCTGTCTGGATGTATTTGATGGCCTCTTGTCTGCGATCAATTCCCACAGCGTCCCAGTTTCCACTGTTGTCCAGGTAATGGGTGGCAATGAGGGGCAGCGTGATTCTGGCCAGGTTCTGCTCCACACATCCGCCCGGCATCCGGATCAACGCTGCCAGAGAGTCCTCCTTAATAGAGTTATCAATGCTGTCTGCCAGCAAATTACCTGAAGAAATGATATTTAAAAACAATCTGAAATTTTTGACAGTTAATAAATAAAATATCCATAATGTAATTGAGGGATAATATTAATCACTATGATGTTGGGAATGTGGTTTATTAAAATGTCAAACCTCTGACATTGACAAATGTCTCTGGCAGCGATTTGGGCACAACAGCATCCAGCTGCACCTTCTCCACGTCTATCTGTTGTCTACCATCTGGGATGAAGGAATCAACAAAAAATATATAAACTATATATAAACAATATATATATATATAATAAATTAAATATAAAAATTGCTTTGTTTTAGAAGGACTGTCTAAAGACTTTTAATATCCGCTTCTTGTTGCTGATTATCAGTTAAATTGTATTATTGTATACTTTGTACTGTTGCCCTTTTATAAATAAAATGCATTATTTTTATATAAATGAAAGCATATAATTAATGTATTTCACACACACACACACACTTACAAACATACATACAGCTAGATAAATAGATAGATAGCAGTTCATCATCAGCTATAACACATGTACTGAAATGCTTAAAAAGATCATCACTGTTTCAGTTACTGGATCAGTGTTTGTGTCTCATCATTGATTGAAGCACAGACTCTACTCTACAGCTCAACTAACACATCTCCCTACAGCAAAACACATCAATACAGTTTAGTTAAACATCAGTTTAAGACTTTGCAGAACTGTTTTTTTGTGTACCAATCAATATTTCAGTAAAAATAGCTTTTTTTGTATGGTTAATCTGACTGTTACATTTTACAGTAAATTGCTGTTTTTCCATGAAATAACAGCAATCTCTCAATACATATCTTAGACATATCTGATGAAATCAACTAAAATAAAGAAGATACTCTTAAATCAGCATCAGCAGTTTCGCACATTATGATGTTATTCTGATGTTATTTCTGTCAGACGTCTACAGAAGTGCTTATTGAAAGTCTCTGAAACAGAGATTCAGGTATATTCTTCTTGTTTTTGGTCATACTTTACTTCATACTCATACTACAGTCATACTTTTATTTCTTGCTCTTTTCTTCAGTGAATCTGCTCATTACCAGTCATCATCTGAATTCACTCATTAGTGTTCATTCTCTCTGTCAGGTGGACTATATTAGTAAACTTGTGTAGGGAATAGTGAATGAGGGTGTGGAGTGTGATATGAAACCAGTCTCTGTGTCGACTCTGAACAACATTAATTCACATTACAGCAGAAGGTTACTTTGTCGAAAACAACAAATATTACGCAAAGTGCATTGATTTTTACAGGATTTTATTGTTGTAATGAAAAAAAGCGGATTTTAAAGTCAGAATATGGCCTTTTTTCTTTTTACAACAGTTTTTAAAAGTGTAATGAAGCAGACGGGGATGGGTGGATACGGGTCTTTACTCAAAGATATGGTCAAAACAAGCAGGGTCAAGATAACAGCAAACAACTGTGGCAGAGGTAAAACACAAGACAAATCTTACCGGTGTCTCCTTTCTCCGAGGGGTTCAGAACAAAGCTCCTCACTTTAATTGTCTGGATGCCTTCAACCTAAAACACAAAATATACCAACATAAACTACACACTTATTGCACCAACATTTAAAAAAAAAGACACACAACATACCGAGAAATATATCTTGTATAATATATTACTAATATTACATAAGACATAGCAGGTTTTAGGAGCTCACTTACTACCACACGTAGATTCTTCCTCACTGCATCCTGCCCCTTTAAGGAGGCTGCGACGGCTGTGACCTGTAGAGGGAGCTCTCCTGTTTTAAGAGGGATGATAGTGTATGAAATCAGCTTGGAGGAGCCGGCCGGTACCGAAATCTGCTGTCTGTGCTGTCCCGTAAATGCCACGCTACACATGTCCTCTGTCTTCTCCAGAATCACCATAACCTGCAAACAACAGTGTTCAAGTCACGACACAAATAAACTATAGAGGGCAAGTGATTGTTCTGTGATGTTGTGTAACTGACCTCTAGTTTTGATTTAATATAGTTGTGGACCACAGCTTTGATTTCCACATGTTCATTCCTGGACACTGAGTGAGGCAGCCGCAGATCTATGAAGAACGACTTTGACGCACGGATGTTATAAGGTTCAGCTACACAGAAACCTGGAAAATTATCACAAGCTAGGAATATAATTTTATTCTCAGGGACAATAATCACTTTTTTAAACGTTTTTTAAACCTACAAAAATTATACTTTTTGTCAATGTGTCACGGTGTGTAGGCAGGCAGACGACGAAAGCAATGCGACTTAACATAAACTTCTAGCATTCAAAACAGGCACTGATAGCAGGCAGAACACACTCTTCAAAATAGCATTTTATTTTTGTTATGAGTGACCCTGCCGTCCTTGTCCTCCTGCTGGAGCAGGGAGATCTCTCTCTTGAGGACAACACCAACGACTTTGTGTTCCTCGCTAAGCTGGCACACTGCAACAGCTTGTTTTATCTGACTGGACTGAACACCTCCACACGAGTGCAGCTGTCCAGGGATGATCTTTGAGAGAAGCTTGTCTCCTTCATCGAGTGGGTGACGGTGTTCTGGAAATCCCTGCTCACTACGGACATCTGGGACTAGACCAGCCCCACTCAGGACTCAGAGCCCAGCACACCACCTCCCCACTGTGAGGACCTAAAGACTGAGCCTACCCCTGATGTGTGACCGACAAGCAATTGCAAAGTACTGGGACAGTGCTAAGGATCGCCTTGGAGCCTATGAAGTCTGAACAAATGCGAGAGCCGGCAACACAGCTTGCCATGGAGGAGAAATCCACAGACAGTGAGAAAGCGGAGTGGAGCTCCGCCCACTGCACCATGGCTGAGGGTGAGCTGATAATACTTTTAGGGCTGCTAGATATAAAAAAAGGATCTGATAGTCTGAGAAACTGGACTAGAGTTCGATCCTGCCCCTTTCCGTCCCCTCCTTCGTCTCCACTGGTTCCCGATCCTCCAGGGCCCGCTCCTCAATAGCGACCTCCTGTGCCTGCACCCTCGTACTAGGGTCCTGGCTTCGCTGGGCTCCCTTGTCCCTCCGGCTCTGCCTTAGTCTGTCTGAGACCATCCACTGCCTCGGGACACCACTCTTCCAGCTACGCCTTGTCCCTCCATCCCTCAGGCTCAGTAAGCAAACTGCAGGGGGTCCAGGAAAAGTCCAGCAATGTCCGTCAGATAATTCAACACAAATCTGACAAAATAGTTCTTGACCACTGATCTGAGCCACCGGTCTGTAGTCATTGAGTCATTGAGTGAGATGACAGTGGAGCATTTGAAGCAGGCAGGGACAGACAGGGATATCTGTATAATTATATGGGGGCCAGCTGGTCAGCGCAGGATGTCACACCGTCTGGGCCTGGTGCCGTTCTTCTTTTGTTCTTCCTGAAGACCTGGCACACATCATCTTTACTGAACTGACCGGCAGGTGTGTGGGGAAAGGGGGGGTTGTTGAAGGTGTTGTGTTCTGAATGGTTGTGTGGAGAGATGTTTCGAGTAGTTGGACTGGGAGTTTCAAAACTACAGTAAAACTTATTCAGGTCTTCAGCAAGTTCTTGATTTGTTTCAGTTCTGGGGGATAGTGTCTTGTCGCTTGTAATGGCTTTCAGACCTTTCCACATTTATGCTGGGCCATTGGAAGTGAACTCATCTTCTCTGTCCCCTTTCCTGTATGCGTCCTTTTTGGCCTGACAAAGATGTCTGAGTTTAACTGTGAACCATGGCCTGTTGTTATTGAATGTTAAAGTCATTGGAAGAGAGCTCTGTGAGCTCATTCAGATCAGTGAGGATGTAACAGTGCCGCGTAGTGAGTAGAATGGCTTGCAGTTAATGAATAGCTCTTGTAGATCTGGACAGCACATTTTTTAAATACTATGTAGTTGTAGTTTGTATGTAGATGTAGTTGCATGTTCCACCGCCACACGATTTTCCCATCGCTTCAGTGTTGCAGTCCGCTCTAAACAGCACTGCTGCTCCACTAACTACAACATTCAGCAAAACGTCTGAATAAATGAAATCTGGTAAAAGACAGATGCCAGATGTTCAGCAGTTCACCCCTGGTAAAACTGATTGTGTTTGACAAAAAAAAACATAAAAAAACTGGCAAAAATACTAAAAAAGCTGGAGAGCAAAACACAGTCAGTTCTACTTTGTCATCATTTGAGTTAGTTACATCGCCTATATAAAATTATTCTCTGCATTTGATAATTAAAGGCTATTTGATAGCTTCATGCTTCCTGCATTTTGATTACTTCTAAAATTGTGACAACAGGCAGAATTCAAATCTAAACAAATGTTATTTATAGTTCATATATTTATAGTTCATATGTGATAATGCTCAACACTAATTATTATATTAGTGTTAATATAGTTAATTTTTTAATACTAAAAATTCATATGCAGAAAGCTTGACAGTTAAGGTTAATACGGTAAATAATTTTAAATAAAATATCTGCAGTTATTGTGACAAATAAAATAATTTAAAATTAATTATGCATATCAGTTACAGGTCACTTAAAAAACAATCATAAAAACAATCTTTATCAATTGTAAGAAAACAATATTGGCTCTATTATATTGGTGTTCTATTCTAGCTTACGTGTTCTTATTCTAGCTAATTTTGCTTTATTGTTTGGCTGCACTAGAAAAAGAGTGCAAATCATTTTGATTCTGTTATCTGTGGTTTTAAAGAAGCTCTGCCACACAAACAAGTAAAGGAAGCCATTCACCTGTCTGAGGTGAAGCACTGACGGCTAGAAACCCCCACTGAGTGATGCTGTCAGGAAGAACAGTGTTTACTGGAAGTACTGCCAACCTGGAATAAAAGCATGGAGAGATGCTTTCATGAATAAAAATGATAAAAGTGAGATGTCTACTGAGTCAAAGGTCAGACTCCTACCTATCAGTCTTGGTGTCACTGGGAAGCCTGATGTCAGTCCACAGCCAGGACTCAAAGAACTTGCTGCGCACGTAAATGTCCTCTAAGTCAGCTAAATCATCTTCTTCAAACTCATCCACCAACTCTTCTTCTTCTTCTTCTACGATGATTTCATCAAAACTTTCCACACGGGCTGCAACCGCTTTAGTTTCGAAATGCCTAGTATTATCAATAAGCTCTGGCATGGATTGGGCAAAATTAATAAAACGTTCCCTAACAAAATAATGCCTATGAATCTCATCTGCGATGATAGTGGTTGGTGGAGGGGTGGTGGTTGGTGGAGCAGTGGTTGTTGGAGGTCTGGTAACAACACCAAGCTCCTCTCCTCTGTATTCTGCACAACAGCGAAGAAAAGCCAACACGCAGCTCCAGTCCTCAGTGATGTAGAGGGAGCGGCGGTGGCAGGAATATGGCATGGGAATCTCTCTCATGCCGTCCACACAACATCTCTGCAGGAACTCATCAGAATATACCTTCTCTGAGAGAAAAGAACAATTTCATATCTGCACTTATCTAAAAAAAAAAAAAAAACTGTAACAAAACCAACTTTTCAAAGATTTATGATGCAGTAAGTGTACAGACTTACCCAGTTGCTCTCTTAACTGCAGTTTGGCAGCAGAACGTCTTTTTCTAGATCTACTGGAACAATCTATTTCAAACAAAGCAATGGTAATTGGTAATGGTATTGACCGTTCCATGAAGAACCTTTAACATCCATCGAACTGTTCTGATATTATATATTCTTATAGTTAAAAAAAGGTTTGTGGAGGTTTCACACAAAATAAACAAAATAAATGGATCTTTCAGGAAGGAAAGGTTCTTTGGTGAAACCAAAAATGTATTTTCTATGGGAGTTGACTGGATTGGTAAAATGGGTAACAATCAAATAGTTGAAAAGCAAGATGTCAACCGGAATGTGGGTGCGGAAGGTCAAGATCATCCTCAAGTGCATCTCAATGTAATCCCAATGAAATTGAGTGTTACTGCTGTAGCAATGCATTAATCTTAAAATAAAATATTTTATTAACTACTCGCCAAAAATGTAAAAAGGCTGTATAGCCTATACCCATTAATCTATTAATAACAGCATGTGCAAAGTGTGCCAGTATATGGCCAGAAGATATATTTCTTCTGGACTTTGATAATACATTTGTAAATTGGCAATTAAAAAATCATTTGTGCCGCTATCTTCACTAGCTTTGCCTAATTCTGAGACTTTGGACTTGTTTTATATATCCTATATAAAGAATAATTCAATTCCCCAAGGCTGAATTAAAATTATATTAGTAAAGATGCTTATAAAGTTACAAAAGGTTTCTACTTCAAATGTATGTCTGTAGATATCAAAGAAGATTTTAAGGACAAGTCTCCATAAGTAATGACAATTGAATTGAATTGTCAAATTTCTACACAAACATACTTCATTCTGTTTATTGAGGTACTTGTTTGGTGAGCATCTGAATCCAATTGTATTTAACGGGAAAAGTATAAAAAGCACTGCTGTAATCAACGCGATCCTCTTGCAGTGTGACCAGTTGGATGGTAAAAAATTCTAGAAATTTAAAAATACACACTTAACATGCCAAAAACAGTGAAAAGAAATGTTTTTGAATGACCTTTTGTGTAATCCGTGTATCCTCCTGTGCTGGAATGAAACATCAGTCCTGCGTCACTAAAAACACCCATATTATTCCAGCCTCCTCCTGCGGTGCAGCCCATATCACCCTGACCCACCACCTCCCACACCTGAATCAAAGAGATATGAGGATCCAAGAGGCTCTGAAGAAGGTTCTGGAGTGAAAACTATATCATCACTCACCTTCTTCTGTGTCAGACGGCTTTTACTCAACAGGAAGATGGCATTATCCACAGCAACCAGGCTGACCTTTGCCCCCGGGTCTCCTTTCACTTCAAACGTAATGCTGCTGCCTGGTGAGTATGAATTGACTGTTTCATCTTTCATTGGACCTACACTGAGCTAATACAAATCACAAATAGGCTATCAGCGGCAATAATAAATGTTTGAGGTTTTTTTTATTATTCAAATTACCTACCATACAATAAGGCCAACATTGGACTCTCATGGTAGGAGATTTTTAGCTCCCTAATGTAGCATGAAGCACTATAATGTGCATTTTTCCTGTTAACATTTGGTCACAGACATCACATAAACTCACCGAACCAACACATCGGTCATCCACATCCACAAACACAGAGTCTGCCACCAATTCTGTCCTGTGTTGCCATGGCAAATCGTAGTAGGCCACAAAGCGAAATGCAGGTAGCATTTCTGAGGTAATCAGCAGAGGTATGTTTATAATGACCAGGTTTTTAACATTCATCTTAGCAGCGTGAATTATGTTTCCTTTACTCAACACCTACAGAAACAATCATCAGTATATTTAATACAGAGATTCCAGTCTTTCTCATAATCCTACAGAATGTTCCCGGTCATAAACTCACAGCATACGTCAGTTGCTCTACAAGTTGTCTTTGTTCTGGTGAGCTAGATTTGATGTGAGCTTTAATGTTGAGTGTGTCGCCAACCACCACTGGACTGCTGCCCATCGAGATGTGCAGGTAGTTTCCGTAGTCATTAAATGAGGCATATGGCTCCACACGCATCTCTTGAACTGCCTGCTGTTCTGGTTTTAGTGAAGGATCTGCTGTCTCCACCTTTATAAGAATATATATACAGTATATTCAAATATAAGAATACAATATTCAGAAGACATGAGTAACACAATTTTTTACTGTTTCTGTATGTGTGTGACTTACCTTCAATATCTGTGAATCACCATATGAGTTGTACTTTTCAGGCATGTTGATGGAGACTTTGATGGTGCCTCTGTGGATGGTGATTGGGTTTTCAAGAAAACTGATTTTAACAGGAATATTATGGATTGGAGATCCATCGTGGTCACTCAAGGTAACCTAAAGAGCAAAACAAATTTGCTAATAGAAACAATGCAATCATGGCATCGGATTAGATCATTGATTGCATAGTTTCTCCGAAATGTAACATTGCATTAAAAATAAATTAATAAATGTAAACACACCACAGATAGATAGATCTCCTCTTTCAGTGCTAAGTTCATCTCAATAGTAAGAATCAGAAGGAAGAAGCCATCCAAATGTTGCAAACCGTTGCTCCATAAGCTTGGCTTATTCCCTGCATAACTGAAACGGCCATTGTGATTGCGTAAGGCGCTTGCCTGGGCAATGCTTACACTGACCTCACCTCGTCCTGCAAGATCATTCATCTCAGCCTGCTTTGCTCAGCGATTGCCTTTTTTCATAAAGGCAGTCCTCCCCTGTCTTTTATTGCATTTCTTCCCTCCCAGAAGCCTAGGAGGAAGAAACAACGAGGCAACGGGACTCGGCCATGAGGCTTGAGTAAACTCAAACTGACATAGGTCCCACATGCTTCCCTGTCTCTCCAGCCACTTGACTCCTCTTTGTATCTCACAAGTCATGATCAGCACCCCTTGTCAACTACAAAAGGCTTCATTTTCTTTTGACGGGTCCGGCAGCAATGTTCAGGCGAAGGAAGCAAGCTGATCCAATTTTTAAGGCTGTGGAGGACCTCAGCTTGGACTTGTCAGCTCCAAAAGATGAGTGGTACCTGCAATGTTGATGCCAACAACGTTTTGGGAAATGCAGACCAGGATATTCCCTATTTGGCAGGTGTTCATTTCTACACTTCTGTAGAAAGAGGTTATTGCAAGCCTCCTCTCGGAGAGGTAGTCTCTGCAGATCTTTAGTATGAGACAACAATGCTGTTTTTCAGTCCACAGTGTAAATTTTTTCCCACGAAGAAAGGGCGGCGTAGACGCATTCTCAACTTTATGCATCTGAATCACACACTATGAAATGGCCTTTTAACATGTTGACTTTAAAGCAAATCCTTGAGCAAATATGCTCCAGTGCCAGTTTTTTTTTTCATTTGGGGATCTGGAAGATGATTGCTTTCAAATCCAGACAGCCCCTCACCAACCGCTCTTGCGATTCGCATTCGAAAGGGTTATCAACATTTAGCCCTACTATTCAGACTGTCTCTGCCCCATTTTATTAAGTGCCCTAACCAATTTGGCGCCCTAGGCAAGATTTCGGGTGACGCCCCTTTGCATCGTAGTTAATTCTACTGCTTAATA
>JAUCNO010000460.1:6885630-6907588 GCA_032353835.1 Enteromius viviparus
ATAATTATTTAAAATTGGAGTCAGATTAAAACGAGTTAAACCTCAAAGGTAAAAGCTAAATTAAATGTAAAACTTAAAAATCAAAAATAGTAAAACTATAGCTTAAACCTAAAACCAAAAGTTAGGAAATCTCCTGGGAGTGTCTTCTCTGCAGTAAGCCGGAAGGCGAAACACGTATCCGCCCAAAAGGCGGACCTTACAGTACGTATGCTCAGTTCGAAGGTCCTCCCTGACACCGCGATGGTACAGTGATTTGAGGGGGTCGCTGTCCCATCCAGTTTGGGCCGCCAGCGTGCGAAAAGTCATAGCATATTCAGCCGCAGACATGGTACCTTGCTTGAGGCTCAACAGATCCTCTTTGGCGTCTTTACCATCCACAGAGTGATCGAAGACCTCCCTGAACTGTCGTAGGAAACTCTGGTAGGATGGGATGGCCATCTGGTGTCCTCTCCACAAGGCCGTCACCCACTCTAAAGTCTTCCCGGAAAGCAGTGAGCACACCAAAGACACCTTGAGGCTCCTGGTTAATTTAGATCACTTCATAACTTCTACACTTGCCTAGTGCACCGTTGTACTTCTCAGGGAGTGCGAGTTGTACTGGATTGATGACGGTTGTGGCCGCGGGAGGTGGCGATGGAGCGGGCAGAGTTGGCGGGCTGATCGGCTGGCTTTGAGCGACGGTAGCGGCGGTTAGGAGACTAACTCCTTAGTGAGAGTTAGCTTCTCCAGCTGTTGCTGGTGGGTTGTGAGAATGCTAGCTTGACGGTTCATCTCACCTACAACTTGAAACATCGCCGCTGGATCCTGTTGTGGCAAAGTCTTCCGTGATGGATCAGCAGAGACGTTTGAATCCATTTGCAGCGTTTTATTTAAGTAGTCAGACAGACAGAGGTCGGTACACAGAAAAACAGGGATATCAGAGGCAAAAAGTAAATCGTGGTCAAAAGGCAGGCAAAAAAATCAAGCCAGGCAGCGGGAATCAAAGTCCAAAAAACAGTCCAAAGAATCCAAGAAGTAATCCAACAGGAAATAAACGTTTAGAAATGATACCAGAGAAAATCAAGACTCCGCGTAGATCTAGGTTGAATTCAGCGTTTAAATAGGCCTAGGGAAAGCCGAAAGCCTGGGCCAGTGCTAGGCCCGGTGCATGGGCTAAAAGGGTCTGGGTAGGAACATTAATACTCCAGCGATGGTTCCCGCTGCTGAGTTCCGGAGAGAGCCACGGAGGCGCAACTTGTGACATAATGTCTGTACACCACCTTTAGTTGATGTAGAAGCACGTCCCACTGCCGCACAATTTCCCAGTTGACTCAGTGTAACGATCCACTCTAAACAGCTGGAATCCTGGCAGACTTAATGCGCTATCCGGCGTCATGGCATTCAGCCAGGTTTCCTTAAAGCACAGAGCAGCTGAGTGTAAAAAATCTTTATTCATCCAGGAAATCAGAAGGAGTTTGTCCCTTTTGTTGGGTAGAGAGCGGAGATTCACCAGATCTCACAATCGATTGTCTCTGGGTGCTGAGTTACTGAATAATGATCCTTTGGCTACATGCTAAATTATTGCTAGTAGTGCACAGTAGAAAAGCTATCCTTCCTTGCCAGGAAATTCCTGGAATTGATAAATAATTATATTATTATTTATATTATCTGCTCAGTGGATGGACAGATCAAATAACTGTAACATTAATTAATTATAGTTAATTCTAAAATCTAATTTAAATATTATGTGTGTGCTGAAACCAGATTTCATAATCGGTTAGGATTTTAAAACTCCGGTAGTGTGAGCCCGGCTTTAGGAATGAAAGGTTCTTCTAGGAACCAAAAATGTCTTTTCTATGGGAGTTGACTGGATTGGTTAAATGGGGCATTCTGAAATAGACTGACTGCAAGTTTCAAGTCACAAAAACTAACTGGAACCCAAGATGGCAACCGGAATGTGGAGGGTGAAGGTCAAGTTTACCCTTTAAGAACATCTTAACGTAATCCCAATAACATTTGATATCACTGCTGTAACAATGCATAAAAATTAACCGACAATAACTTACTTTGTTAACTACTGGCAAAAAAAAAAACGGTGTATAGCCTAAAGCTATATGGCTAATAGGTAACATTATATGCAACTTATGCCAGTGTACTGCCAAAAAATATATTATATATATTATTTCTGGACTTATGATATACCTATATTATTATATACCTTTTTTGTAGTCGGTATGTCCTCCTGTGCTGGAATGAAACATCAGTCCTGCGTCACTGAAAACACCCATATTATCCTTGCCTCCTCCTGCGGTGCAGCCCATATCACCCTGACCCACCACCTCCCACACCTGAATCAAAGAGATATGAGGATCCAAGAGGCTCTGAAGAAGGTTCTGGAGTGAAAACTATATCATCACTCACCTTCTTCTGTGTCAGACGGCTTTTACTCAACAGGAAGATGGCATTATCCACAGCAACCAGGCTGACCTTTGCCCCCGGGTCTCCTTTCACTTCAAATTTAATGCTGCTGCCTGGTGAGTATGAATTGACTGTTTCATCTTTCATTGGACCTACACTGAGCTAATACAAATAACAAATGCACAAAAACTAAATTATACTTTTTAACTTAAAGGTGCAGTAGGAGATATTGGAAAACGTAAACTTTAGCCTCATAGGACTGAATGCATAAGTTCCACCCTCCCTGCAAATCGCGTCCAAGGCTGCACCCCATGAACGCATGGAGATATGCAAAAGTCATGTTGACAGACAGGTAGGAAAGCCAATCAAAATGCTCAGAACAAATTTTTTTTGGTCCTAACTGTCTTCTACAAAATTAGGGGTGTCCTTGAATAGTCAATGATTCCATGCTTCGAGTCGAGGAGCCTGATTCTACTCCCAATCTCACAGTCGAAGATTCGCGGGGTGTTATGATCATACCATTTTACTATATAGGGATTGCTCAATGTCTGATTTCACAAATAACTACTGATTTTCTCCCAATTTGTGAATATACAGCCCAATAATGCTGTAAATAAGAATTTGAAGCTTTAAACACATATTTTTTTTAAAGTTGAAAGACTGGATTTTCAAAATCACTCTAAGATTTGGTTGAGTTATGCTGCAGCCCTTATCGTTCCGCACAAAGCGCGAGCAGGACAAACAATAAAGAATAGTAATAACTATGACTAAAATCCTGCTATCATGCTTAATTAACTGTTCTTAACCACATAATGCATATTTTAGGTTTCTGACATTTAAATACACATAATCAGTAGCATGTATTTTGAGAGAAATTGATGAATTTATGTGCTGTAAATCCAACTGATGGGACTCTCTGAACTGCAGCACGAACAAACATAGCGGTGCCCATCTCATGTTACAGATCATGATCAAGTTAATTTATAAACGACGAAACACACTTATTTATATTCATTTGTGAATCGAAATATCAGACTGTTCATGACACTGTGAGCAAGTTTGTGAATATTTGAAATAAAAAAGGAAAAACTAAATAAAAAGCTAGATTTTCAAAATTATTGCTTTAGTCTTCAGTGTCACATGATTGTTTTTGCGTAAAGTAATACATTACAGTAATAAATTACTTTTTGCTGTAACGCAGTAGTGTAAGGCATTACTAATCAAGTTTCAGTAAAATTTTACTCGGTACATGTTCAGTAATGCTTGCGTTACTACACACTTTTAGCTGAACTTTTTATTGTTCAAAAAACAGCAAGACACAAGATATTAAAGTTTAAAAAAATGCCGCAAGTCAGCTCTATTTTCGTTCGTGCTTAGTTATTATCCATGTGCGGTGTACAGGTTTGTAAATGAATACTAAAGGGCAGCTTCTAATATATATGTGTAGAGCCATTTATTTAATTCATCTCGCTCTCGCTGGGATAACCTTGTATGTGTGATGTGGTCAAGTCAAGGCGTATTAAGAGCAGGTTTTACAGAAGTGTCGCAAGTTTTATTCAGAGTATTACATCATTCAGAACAGTAAATGATCTACATTTATTTGGGTGCACCGACAATATCTTTAACAGGAGCGCTTCACAAAAATTTACAGAAACTCAGCGAAAAAAGACATAAATACAAAAAGCTTACCACTTATCAAAACAAAACAAAAAAATCGGAAAACAAAAATTCTCTATAATTTTTTTTATTATAATTTTAATCCATAAAGATGACTTAAGGTCATAAGAGGAGATATAGAGTCAGGAAATTTATCTTTGTGATACAGACTCAGAAAACACTAAATAATTACAAAATATCTTTTGACTATTTTCCTTGGACATATTCATGGTAATTAGGCTACTTTTGCTGATGCTGTGACAAGCTTTAGCCTATTGCATGTATTTGATTGCAGAACTCTTCACTCTCTCTAGTTACTGTACTTTGGTGAAAATAACCCAAAGTAATACAGGAGTCATGTAATGCATTAAAATTTTAAATCAGTACTATTGTAATGTAAGGAATTACTTTAAAATAACAGTAACAACTAATATTTAATGTATTACAGTTTGGAAGTAACTTGCACAACACTGGTCAGTTTTGACCATAAATGTCCATGTGTTTTTAACAAAGTTTAAATTGGCTGCCATATTAAGGCCAGGATTAGACTCATGCTAGGAGAAGAAGAACAAATTGAATAATAATCCAGTTTTTGGCCCCCAAATATACCATGAAGAGTTAGAATTTGGATCTTTCCTGTTTATAATCGGTTACACATGGCACATAAACTCACCGAACCAACACACTGGTCCTCTACATCCACAAACATGGAGTCTGCCACCACTTCCGCTTTGTGTTGCCATGGCAAAATGTAGTAGGCCACAAAGCGAAATGCAGGTAGCATTTCGGAGGTAATCAGCAGAGGAATGTTTATGACGAACAAGTCTTTGACATTCATCCTATTAGCGTGAATTATGTTTCCTTTACTCAACACCTACAGAAACAATCATCAGTATATTTAATACAGAGATTCCAGACATTCTCATAATCTCAAAAAATGTTCCAAATCATAAACTCACAGCATACGTCAGTTGCTCTACAAGTTGTCTTCTTTGTGGTGGGATAGATTTGATGTAAGCTTTGATATTGAGTGTGTCGCCTACCACCACTGGACTGCTGCCCATCGAGATGTGCAGGTAGTTCCTATAGTCATTAAATGAGGCATATGGCTCCACACGCATCTCTTGAAATGCCTGCTGTTCTGGTTTTAATGAAGGATCTGCTGTCTCCACCTTTATAAGAATGCAGTATATTCAAATTTAAAAACATTTAGCAGACCGGTATACACAATTTGCTACTGTTTCTGTATGTGATTTACAGATACCTTCAATATCTGTGAATCACCATATGAGTTGTAATTTTCAGGCATGTTGATGGAGACTTTGATGGTGCCTCTGTGAATGGTGATTGGGTTTTCAAGAAAGCTGATATTAACAGGAATATTATGGACTGGAGATCCACTGTGGTCACTCAAGGTAACCTAAAAAGTCAAATAAATTCACTAATATCAACAATCATGGCATTGGGTTAGATTATTAGTTGTATAGATGCATCTGATTGTGGGATTAGAGCTGTTCTGTTACAACGTCATGGTCAGCCAGGTAAACTCTACCACTGTGCCTTCTTTTCAAGAAAATTGACACCTGCTGAATGTAACTATGATGTAGGCAATAAGGAAATTTTGTCTATGAACGCAACGTTTGAAGAATAGAGGCATTGGCTGGAGGCAGCAGTCTGGAATACATCAAGAGTGCCAAAGAGTGCAAGAACTACTCCCAGATACCTGCCCCCCAAACAAACAGTTTGTGCCTCAGAGTCTACGCCTTCGAGTCATGCAATGGGTTCACACTTCTTTGGGCTCAGGACATCCAGGAATTTCCCACACTCTCTGTTTAGTACAAAAACTCCTTTTGGTGGCCTATGGCTAAAGATGTGGAAAACTATGTAAAATCCTGCCAAATATGTGCCCAATCCAAGACCCCCAAGGAATTACCTTCTGGTCTTATACAGCCCTTGCCTATTCCTCAGCATCCTTGGTCTCATTTGTCTAAAGACTTCATCACAGACTTACCAATTTCCACTGGTTTCACTGCCATACTAGTAATTATTAATCGATTCTCTAAAGCCTGTCGACTGATTCCCCTCAAGGGTCTCCCCACAGCTATGGAAACGGCTCAAGCCCTATTCCACCATGTTTTTAGGGTCTATGGCTTGCCTGAGGACGTTGTTTCTGACAGAGGAACCCAATTCACCTCTCAGGGTTGGAATGCTTTCTGTAAACAACTGGACATCAATGTAAGCTTCACATCAGGAAACCATCCTCTGTCAAATGGACAGGTAGAGAGGTTGAATCAGGAGATTGTAGTCATGAACAGAACCAATGGGCTGAATTCCTTCCATGGCCAGAGTATGCTCAAAATTCAATTACTCATTCCTCCACTAGCATGACTCCCTTGTGTGTCCCAATGTGTCTTGTGATATCAACCCCCCTTGTTCCCGTGGTCGGGAGAAACTCAATCAGTACCTGCAGTCAATGACAATGACATCAGAACCCAAGCGTTCCAGGCCAACCGACGCCGTTGCCCACACCCTCACAATCAACAAGGAAAACGGGTGTTGCCCCATTTAAAATAATCAAACAAATGAGGTAACATATCAGCTTGATCTCTCTCTCCTTTCATGTCTTGCTTCTCAAACCATTCCATCCAAATGCTGACCCCAATGCTGAGATCCAAGGACCACCACCACTGCTGAATATTGATGGATCACCAGTTTATAAGGTGAATGAACTGCTGGACCCAAGGCGTCGAAGGGGTCAGCCACAATCTGGTGGAGTGGGAGGGCTATGGACCTAAGGAGAGATCATGGGTAGGGGCCCACAATATTCTGGATCCATCGCTCATCAAGGACTTTCATCGAATCAGACCTGATCGTCCAGAACCATTACCACAGGGACGTCTGCGAAGAGTGCCAGGAGGCGATCCTAGGGAGGGGGATTCTGTAACACTGCGCCAGCAGAGGGAGCCCTCTCTTGAGTTCTGACTGGTGCTGCTCCCTCTGCTGCTTCTCTCTTCACTTCCTGTTTAGCAAAACAAACAATTGCGAAGTATTGCCAGTTCTACTGCCTGATTATTTGTTCCGTAGCTTTTGGTCAGAGCAGAGATCTTGTCGCTAAACTAAAAGGTGAGTTTTTTTGTATTTATTTTAACAACTCGATCATACGGTCTTTTGGATCTTGTTAGTCTAATCTGTTAGACTAATTACACGCTTTGAAACATTATTTTAATGCTATGTTAGCTAGAGTAACTCTGAGATGGGTTTGTCACTTTTTGACGTCCCCTTGAAACATTTCCATTGTGGTCTGTGCTATTTGCAGCGCGTTTTTGTGTTTGCAGCGTGTTCGTGTGTTAGCAGCGCATTTCTGTGTTTGCAGCGCCTGTATTGTCAAACTGATGAAGTTGTTTTCTTAATGTCATTTTTTTTGTTTGCATGTGTTTTTTGAAGTTTGCAGCGCGTTGAGCTCTCTCGGCCAACGTACATTTCTCACGCAGAGATCACACAGTAGAGACCTGCGCGGGACAGATTTTTCAGGCCCGCTCCCGCAAGATTATTTCCCACTCCCACAAAAATATATATTATTTTCTCCTGCTCCCACCCGTAAACATATAAGTAGTTTTATTTTTACCGCTTCTTCGCGCTACTCTATTGTTTCTTTCACTTGTTTTCCTTTTGAATATAAATAAAAAAGAAATGGAAAATAATCAAATATGTTTAGTTTTATTTGAGTTTAATTAAAAGAAATGATGAACATGGACACGATCGAGAAACTTTTCAGAACATAGACATACAGTTAGAAATAGGCTGATAATTTTGCAATGAAACAAAATAATAATAATAATAAATGTTGATTTCTCAAGTGGTGAAACAGAAAAGCATTTGGCCTGATACTGCTTCAGAACGTGCATTAGCCTTTTTTCCCTATAGCAATGTAGAAAAACAAGTACAACTTAGCTTCCATCTGTGTCATGCTCTTCAGACATTGTGCCTCGGTGTGGGTCTATAGTTCCGCACATGAACCACGCGAGACTTAGCTTCCGCACTTGAGCCTGTAAATTGTTTTTACTTTATTCGTTCTTGTTGCTTTTGTGCATTAAATAAATAACAGAATTTTTGTTTTTATTAAATGAATTTCAAGTTAAATCCATTTTGCTGGAGTCCCTTGAATAATTACATTCTCCCGCATCCTGCTCTAACATGAGTACCTTACCGCCCGCATTCACCCATCAGATCTTGTCTCGCGCCACACTCGGTGCGTTGGGTCCCACTGGTCCCACGGTACTCCCGCTGGCATCGCAGCTGGTCGAGATATGCTCCAAACAGATGTTTACCGCGAGGGTCTCATCGGGATTTTCTATGCTGACTGACCTGTTGCATGCCGTTCTGTTGTTGTGGGGACATTTCCATGCCCCGAAACGTGACGCTGAACAAAAACGAACAGTGATTGGTTGTTTGAAGGTCTGGCTATGTGAGACTAGGTGTCTCTTGACAGGCGCTAACACAGTAGGTGCGTTCGACTTAAAGTGGCGGCGCAAAAAATTGGTTGCTGTCTTACAAAACAATGCATTCTGGATAGATCATTTGTCTGACTTTGATCGGAGCTGCAGCCACCTTTTGAAAACATGTGCCATTAAAGTACCGTGAGAGCAAAGCGAGAGCAGTCGCACAGGTTAGGTGCTCCAGTTGCTCAAAATCGGCTGAGAAAACCTTGATGACGACTCACTTTATTCTCATTGGTCAGATTATGTAACTTACAAGCACAATGTGTGCTGTGTGTTTTTTCTTAAAAAAGTTTCTGTACGTAATCAATCTTTATATGGAATATCTGATATTCAAACAAAACATTAATGATGAAAATGAAGATTAGGCAACATGGTAAATATATATTCGTATTGTATAAGAGTAAAAAACTGCTCGACCAGGGGCCGTTTTTTTAATGGATGTTGTGAGAGGCTTCACTACACTGAATAAACTGCTTATATTTGATGTCCTATAGCTAACTACATAACAAAGATTCAAATAATAAACGTCATATTGCATTACATAAAAGTCACTAAGGAAACCTATACGTGTCCGACCTGACGGACGTCTGTTTACTCCTCCCCCAACTGCAAGGGGCTGCTCTCGCCAGCCGGTGGCAGGCTAGTGTAGTGCATCTCAAACGCACCTAGTCTGTTTTAAGATCCGGAAGCAAGCGCTGAGATACCGATTGGTCCAGAAAAAATGTCATTTATAAGAATTTAACAAGCCAACCCTCACCTCCCTCTCTTGACAGGCGCAAGCTTAGTTGAGATTCTAATTGGCCCAGATCGGATGGTGTATCAGCACAAAGAGATGATCTTCATCAGATTCCAGAACACCTAGATAAGCCCAGTGGACAGATCACAGGAACCAAATACACACAAGCATACACACTGTGGCCCGGTTTCACAAATGGGGCTTAGCTTATGCCAGGAGTAGTAGTTTTTTCTCCATTCTCTCATGGATGGGGCTTGGGTCCCTTGCCGCTGTCGCCTTTTGCTTACCTAGTTGGGGGCACCTAATTTCTAGTGATTATTGTTTTTTTGATTACAGAGACTGTCTCTGCATTTGATAAATAAATAGTTTAATACAAGCTGCACTCCATGGGGTCATTTTCCTTGGTTCTTTCCACCGTGCCTTTGGCCGGCTCTCGCACCTGATCTGACGGTTGCAGCTCTGGCTTTGAGGTGATCCTCAGCTCTGTCACACCCTGAGGCAATGACTCATCAGTCATGTTGTGCATTGGCTCTCCGTGATCGGTGGGCACCGCGGGAGATGGTGGGCTGGGCACTGGGTTCAGAGTGTGACCAGTGTCGTCCTCTGCATTTGCCACGGAGATCCGCGTGACACCAGCACCCGCTCGATGTATGCTGCCAGGCTCTCTCGAGGACCCTCCCACAACAGGTGCACATGTGAAGTGTTGTTCAGTCCCTTGAGTTAAAAGGTGCAAAGGCAGAAGTCCGGGTAACGTGTATTGTTCAAGAGGACTACATGGTCATCAAGAGTGTGGTCCACCTGCTCCAGCAAGAGGACAAGGATGGCAGGATCGTTTATTAACAAAAAATAAAAACTGACAACAAACCAAAAACAAAACACAAGTTAACCACGTCGCTAATTTTGTAGCTTTTTAAGTTTGTAGCGAGATCGGACAAACTATCACTGAACAGAATCAAACTTATAGGGGGAATAATTAACAACACACCTGAACACAATGACACAATTACACAATTACACAATTAGAAATCGGGGCACACACAGAGAGTTTAAAATCTATACGTTTAAAACTGAATGTGTAATTTATGTTCTTTTCAGAATTATCAGGAGAAGACTCCTCAAAATGGTTTAATTAACCCAAAAGTGAAAATTCTGTCATTAATTACTCACCCTCACATCATTCCAAACGCTTAAGGCCTTTGTTCATCTTCGGAGCAAAAATTAAAAGATTTTAGATGAAATCAGAGAGGCATCTGACCCTTCATTAGACAACAATAAAACAGAAAAGTTCCACGATCCAGAAACGTAGTAAAAACAGTCCATGTGACTAGGGTCGGTTCTTTGATTAGCGCTAAATCTCCATCAGCTGATCGTGACATCAGTGGCTCAACTTCCTCTTACTCAGCATGTGCCCAAAAAACTACTGCTGCCTCAGTTCCCTGCCTCCTTGCAGTGATGTGAACCTCAAAAAACTAACCACTTGCCATGTGGCCTCAGGCTTGGAAAGCCATTCCAGATATGTCAAGATGGGTTCAAAAAACAGGGCTCGAATGGGAGTTGCTCACTTCAGTTCCCTTGCAGGCCACCTCGCTTCATAGGTATTATCCAAACTTTTAGAAAACAATGCTCACATTCTTCGGTCTGAAGTACAAAATCTGCTTGCAAAAGAAACCATAGAAATGTTTCATCTAGCAAACAGCAAATCAGGCTTTTCTAGCCGCTACTTCCTCATTCCCAAGAAAGAAGATGCTGACTTTAAAGCAGATCCTTGTGAAAATATGCCCAGTTTACTGGTTTTTATTTGTGGATCTGGAAGCTGCTTTCATATCATCGCCAACCTTCTTGAGATTTGCATACGAAGAGGTAATCAGTGTACAGTCCTATTATTCAGACTGTCTTTGACCTTGCACACTTTTATAAAGTGCATGGACACAGCTCTTTCTCTTCTAAGACAGATGAATATCTCATATTAAAATGCCTTGACAATTGGCTTATGTTAGCCAGATCAGGAGAGGAATCCTCTGTGATTCCTCTGGGCTCACTCCACATGCCCCTCCAATATCGGCTCAAATGCCAAGTACCATCCCTTCTTTGGTGACTGTTATATTTTCATTTCAGGGTAACCCTGTGGCCCATTGGAAACCTTTTGCCTGTTTCAATCAGGCATCCTATCGGGACTGACCTACAGAAGGTGGTCATGACAGGGGCACAACACAAGGACATACTGGAATTTGGCTTCTGGTCATACCCGGAGAAAAGCTTGCACATCAACCACTTTCATATGGTGACAGTTTTCTCACCCTTAAATTTAAATATTAATAAATAGAATTGCACTATTTGAATAAAATTAAAAGAAGACTTTCCATCTAGGGCATGGGTCTCCAAACTCGGTTCTGGAGGGCTGTGTTCTGCTGACCATCCAGGACAGAGATGGGAGAGTTTTAGCTTTAGTGATTGTTATCAACATTCAATTTAATGTTATGAAAAGAGCAGCTAGGAAATTGTTGTGCAAATGAAGACAAAAAGGTTTAAAACAACATGAAGGGTAAAGGGTCTTTAAACAGTAACTGTCAAGAGACAATAAAATTACCGTCATGTCTAAAGGCAGGCCAGGTATGAAATATTTTGGTGTGTCTCTGATGGAAAGCATGTAGGGGGAGTTTACAATTTTAATACCAGATTTCTCTGCTTCCACAAGGTCGCTGCCTGAGGTGAAGAATGGAGACGGGTATTTTTATTTATTAATAAATAAATAAATAAATAAATATATATACATAGGGTTTTTAATTTCTTTAATGATTTTCTCACCTGAGCTGGTCATTACTGATACTTTGACATACACAGAAGACCTCAGCAGACTGCTTGTGTCAGGACAGGCCTTCTTTATCTCTTCCATAGTCAAACTAACGTTTCCTCCATTCAGCTGCAAAAAAAATACATGCAGCAATAAGAGTCTTGTACTATAAAGCTGATTTAAGATAAAGTATCTTTTCTTGTGTAACTACGCACATCATTTAGTTGCTTCATAGACGTGAGTCTCTTTTTTTCACCATCAATTTCAATACCAAACAGCACGTATGCTACCCCTTTCACTGGTTCACCAAAAAGATACCTGAAAGACATGCATAGGGTGACCCCATAATAGTGTAATAAGAGCAAAAATTCTACACACTAGCATTCAAAAAACTGTATTTAATTGTTATAAACATAGTAAACTGCAATACTTTATGGTGAAAATAACTTTGTAATATTTTAACACATATATATTTTACATACATATAGGTCTACTTCACTGTATTCCAAAGAACACATACTTACCTGGCTTCACAATGCTGATTCCAGTACACAATTTTAGCATAGTAAATATTTTCAATGTAAAATAGAGAATATTTGACAAAGGCAAACAATCCAAACAAAAAATTTTCAAGGCTAAATTGCATAATATAACATTTCTGTTACTAAATCTAAGCAAAAAGATACATAATTTTACATAGTTTTGTCCAAATATACTGAGGTCAATAAGAACAGTTTAATACAAATTGATCACACACCTGGCTGTTATTTCTATCTCCAACTTCTTTGCGTCTAGTCTGAGGTGGGGTGTCTTTGGAGTCAAAGTAACGTTGAACGCTGGGAGGACTTGAGAGAAAGGAGAAATGCTTTTAACCAGCCAACGGAGAAACATCTAGAAGAATCTGAAGGTAATATGAAGGACGCACCATATTTCTTGACTTCAAACTCTCTGCTAAATATGTTCTCTTTTCCCTGATCAAACTTAGCAACAACTTTCCACCTGCCCTCTCTAGAAAGAAGTACTTACAGTAGTCAGCAGCCATATCTCAAGTATCAGGTAAATCAATACCATTACTTTATATTATAATGTCTGTTCTGTGTGCATACTTGACCACAGATGAGAGAGGGTAGATGTTAGAGAGTATCCCATTGATTGATTTTGCTCGAGAAATACCATGTACTGCAATACCGTCTGGATTCTGAAACGTGCCATTTGTACAGTAAAGAATTGTTCCAGAAAAATCTAATATTTCCTTGCAAATACTCTCAGTGCCAGTGACAATCACCTGAATCTCCAGAGAAACGGTCCTCTCAGCAGCACGAAATTCAGTGTCAGACACAAAAGCCCTGCAACGAACTGAAAAATAACAGCGATCAGCAAAAACAGAAGATAGTTCATAATAAATGAGCAGCATGACAAGTGCTTGTGTATGTGAGAGCAGACCTGTGTCTCCAGGGTTATAAACCGGTTTATCAGTCTGAATGAAGATGTATCCAGAGCGGAAGGACACCGGTAATACACTTTCTGCACGATGAAATCCCATAAACTGAGCAACCAGCTTCACATATTTCCTCTTTCCGTCTGGTTGTAGCATATTTGGATCAATCTAAATAAAAATACAATAGTTCATTACGTTCAACATGCAATATTTAAACAAGTTAAGCCAACAATGTTCACTCTGAATTATAACAAATACATTCATAGGTAACGTCACCTCGATGGTTTTGAGGACGCTGTAGTTGTTTTCCGAATTGAGGGTAACAGAGTCTCTCATCAAGATAGTTTGGGAGACTGGATAATCATAGACTGTGATGGATACGTCTAATGTCTGGGACAGTTTTTGAGCCTCCAGCAGGATCTTCTGTTTTGTTCCTGGTCTTATCTTTGCGGGAGCTAAAACATAAAACCTGAACCAGAACATACACATGTTGAGTTTCCATATTCAGAACTATTTTAAATTACTCTGTTCTTGGGATTCCTGGTGTAAAAATGTCAAAGTGGCCTATAAATTAAAAAAATAAACTGCCTAAAAGTAATTATATATATATATATATATATATTTTATTGCTGTCATTAGTATTGTTTTTTAAATGTTTGTATATTACAAGATTGATTCAGGTCGCCAAATCGTAACTATGTAACTTAAGGTCATAGGACAGAAGACGGTTACTTACGTTGGAGATTGGTCTTTGACCGGATCACTGTAAACACAGATAACACACTCAGATACAGATAACCCTATTTAAACCATGATTTGATTTAAAACAAATGTATAAGTGACAATTTTATATCCAACTATTTTCCTTAACATTTTCCACAATAGAACATGTACACGTGCTGTTCTTAGTTGACAATATAAACAACATTATAAATCACTGTCAAAATGGAAATTTCAATTTTAAAACTTAACAAAAAAGTTATTGATAAAATATTACACAACGCACTGTCTTTGAGCGGAAATCTGACCATCTGAGAGCAGTGCCGTCCATAACAGCAGTGGAAAGAGCATCATCCTGCTGGACAAAACTCACACAGTGTGTCAGACACAACAACAGGACAACTGAAATACCCCTAATATCCCTCCCACTACCCACAATACAGTTATCTCCAAACTTTGAGAATCTCTTGTGTAATGTTTGCTCTATTCTCAGCACAAACAAGTGGCCACATATCTGACAAAATTCAAACAAATTCAGGGTTTCAGCATCAGAAAGATCTCTAACTCAAACTAATCTCAACAAAATGCTATTAAAGAAGAAAAAGCTTTTATTCATTGTTATGAAAGTGAAGTCATGCTTTTTCACACCCTTGTTTTACAAACACAATCTCATATGGGTTGCATGTGTGAATATAGAAGGAAACCAAAAGTGCATCTGCAAAAATGTGATTTCAAAATTTATTTGAAATTTAACTATATTTATAATTGTATATTTTTGAAATGTGATGACTTAATATAACTTAATTAATGAGTTAATATACTGAAATGGATAATCTCAGTTGAATTTGTAATTTTATATTTGTTATATTTGCTCTGGTGTCATTTGTACATTTTATTAATATAGTCGTTTTAACAATAGTCGTGTTAAATTGTAGCCACTCTTATGGTTCCGTTAGTTTGGACTTTCAGTTTGTACCTTTGTACACTGTGCACACTAATGACATCTTGTGTTCAAAAGGTGAAGTTGTTGCATGTTTCAGAGGACCTGTTATTATTATTTTTATAAAGATAATGTTTAAACCACAGATAATCGTGACGCTAGGATTGTCGGAAGAGGAGAAATCGGCCCAAAATCATCATCTTGTGGTGTGTACCCAGCCTTAAGGCAGGCGTACATGGTGCGATTTTTAAAGTTGAACGATCTTGCATGCGATTTTTTTGGTTATCGGAGGAAATCGTCTCTTCTCGTATGGTCAGGGCTCGTATGGCGGGTGAGAAATTAGTAAGAGTTAGTAAGAGAATAAGCAGAGTGCCTTAAGAGCACTTTCTGACCGCACGATTATTTTTAACATGTCAAAAAACTTCGGGAGCTGTGGTTGAAAGCGTGACGTGTATGCTGTCTATTTGTTGTGCAAACTGGAAATGACCAATCAGAAGCTAAAAAAGAAAACCACAGAAGAAAGATGAACATGGCAGCGCCGCAAAGAATTTGGACTGTCGAGAAAGAGGACAAACTCGCCGAACTCTGGCAAGAACAGCGAGCGCTGTACGATATATCGAGCAGCATTTAAAATAATATAATAAATAGTATTAATCCATAAAAAGGAACCGTCAATATTGATTTCATTCTCTGCCCTTCAGCCAAACTCTTTGCCATGCCCTTCGTTTGCTTTTTCTTTTTTTGTTTTTTCGCAAGCCATTGCTGCCACAAAGAAAAGGATCTCTTTTACAGAGTTTTTGGTGCGTAACTTCGTGAATGTGATTGCCTCGGAAATCGGCAGGTTTTAAAATCGTGCCGTGTACCACTCCATCCGTAAACAATATCACTTGTGACGTGTGCGTGGCCATACGGTCTTCCGACTGTCCGAATTCGCACCGTGTACGGCCACCTTTAGACTAAGTCGACCTACTCTATCGCCCCCTTTTGTCCCGGAGATTATTACTGCCTTTGGTAGCGCATAAATCAACAAATGCAATGTTCAATGCTCTTAAACTGAAAAAGAAAACCCTGACAAACTCTTCAATATTGTTTATTTCGTTTATAAGATGATACATATACGAATCAAAACTATGTTATTACAACTTGCGGTCTAAATCAGACCTCACTGCCTGAATCAGAGTCACTATAATCTGCAACCAGGGACCTTCCAGCACACAAGTCAAAGCTTTTGTCTCCCTCTGACAGGATTCCTTCATGCACCGCTGTGGTTTTGTTCGTGTCTGTGCTTGCATTCAAGTTTTTTGTTAGAGGAGAAGATGAGTCTGTGGCGTCTGTGTCTACTGTTGTCGCATTAGTGTAAGGGGGCGAGCTGCAGGTCGTAACATTGACGCTTTCAGTCTTGCTGCTTTCTGATTTCCTGCGTACCAGGATGTGTGCGCTTGGTGTTGAAGAGCTGAGTGCTTTAGCTATAGCTGCTCCTCGACCCTGCTGGCCTAACTTTTGCAAGAGGCTCCCAGCGGCTCCCCCTGTCGCTGAAGAAGGGCTACCGAACCAAGAACGAGACGAAATCTGTTGCCTTTTTGTGTGCTGTCTGTCATCATATGCTAGAAGACAAAGGTTTATCCAAATAAGTACAATAATAATAAAATATTTGAAATTATATATATATATATATATATATATATATATATATGTAGGAAGTAAGGATAGGTCAAACTCACAATCTGGACTCTGGAAGGTGAGCAATGATGCCAGTTTCTTATCTTCTTCTTTTTCCGGTAACAAAGGGATGGACAAACCAGTTCTCATTCGCACTGCATTGTCTTTCTCCTCCTCCTCAGCAATCACTTTCTTCTCAGTCTGTGTTTGCAAATCAAAAATAGATTAAAATGCAAACCTTTCATTACTGATCCAAATCTGCTGCGATGGGCAACATATAACTCACCCTGAACTTCCTGCGGAGGGCGCTGTTAAGCTGAAAGTCATCTTTCCATCCGGACTGTTGCTCTTGAAGCTCAGTAAGAGACGGGATGGCGGCACGTAGCTTTTCTTTATCCTTTCCGCCGTGATCTAATTTATACATTGCGTCTGTCTCCAGCTTCTCTTTCTCACTGTGCTCTGTAGAAGAAAACTGCATGTTAAGCCTTGATTTCTTGATGACTGTGATACATTAACAGCGATTAATGACTTTTCTTCACATTACAAATATTACTGACACACTTTAAAGAATATTGAAAATATTGGATAGTTGGATAGAGAGACAGACAGGGAATGACAGCTGGTGGATGGATGGACAGAAAGACAGAAAGGTACACAAATAGACAGACAAGACTGACGGATGGACAAACAGATAGACAGATGGATAGATGACAAAAGTTTACATCCCCCTTTAAGAATCTGCAAAACGTTAATTTTACCAAAATATGAGGGATTTTTTGTTTTTTTTTGTACTGACCTTCACGTAAAAGATGTTTATATATATATATATATATTCCACAACAGAAAATAATAGATAATCTATATATAAAAAAAGTTTACATCCCCCTTGATTCTTAATACTGTGTTGTTAATGGAATGATCAACAGCTGTTTTTTTTTTTTCAAGTTCTTGAGAAAAATTCAAATTCTTTGTTTTTCCAGTATATTTGTGTATTTGAACCCTTTCCAGCAGCGACTGTATGATTTTGAGATCCATCTTTTCAAACTGAGGTCAACTGAGGGACTCATAAGCGACTATTCCAGAAGCTTCAAAAGCACAATGATGCTCCAGAAAGAAAGAAAAGCACATGCATTGTTCGCTGGGGGGTGAAAACTTTGAAGTTTCATACCAGTAGTGAGTATCTGCTCATTCTCAGCCATGTCCCATCTTTCTTCCTTCCTTTGCGCTCCACTCACGATGACATAATCACAGGTGGCCGGGTCTGTCTGCATCTCTATGTAGTTCACACACAGATGGCACTTCATCCTGAACCTGTGAAACAAACCTAAAGATAGTTAAGATATGCATATATATATATATATATATATATATGAACTGGTCATGGCACCAAAATGTTGGAGACCAGGATGCTACCTCACCTATATATTGGAGTTGTGTAGTAATTGCCCACCTTCGTCTTCTCTGCATTGTATCGAACGCCTGTGAGAACAGAATAATTAATCATATACGTGCTTTATACTATATACCGCAGAAATAGTTTGAGTAATCCAATATTACGCATAACTTCAATGCCATACCCATGCCGATATGATTCTTACAGCCATCACACCAAATATTATACGGCATCTCAAATCTAAAAAAACACAGATTGTCAAATCATGGAAATCAAAAAACAGTGATAGAATTCACAACACTATAAATGCATTACCGGATGATGAGGATGCCCTGAGACAGTTTCCTGGCCCGCTCCCGTAGCGGGTGTGTTTTCCAGTAGCCGTTGATGGAGCCATGCTGTTATGAGAGGACGAGAAATATGCGTTTCAGGAAGAATTATTTTAATATACATGCTGTAACATGTTCTTGTCGATTTTATTTGTCCTTCGCACCTTGGCTGGATCAAAATCTGGAGGGTAGTACTTGTTTACTCCTTTACGTTCACCCTAAAACAGAGAAGAAACATCAACACAATAGTTTGTTTGTTTTAAAAAAAAAAGAGCTAGTGTTATTGTTTACTTAGTAAATAATGCAAAACATAAAACTTCATCTTTATTTTATCATTTTAAATCTACATAAAATAAAAAGTTAACAGCTACTTAGAATTATTTATAAATACCACACATACTAATAACATACCATATTGCTGGTTTAAGATCAGCTCCAGATGATTTTAAAATTAGTAAGTGTAAAACTGCAGGAAAAAAACATGACAGAGGAAAATTATTAACGTATGATGCATCAGATGGCCTTAACTCTTAACAAAAATAATACCAATTGACATAGTGTTATGGCAGAAAAATATGGCAATCATTCCGCACCACAGCAATGAATATCAAAATACCACGGTAATAAGCACAATACTAGCTTGTTAAACAATGGGAAAATGATCACGATTTATAAACGGTTAAATATAGGCGCATTAACTGTAAGGTTAGCTGTCAATTGATTATATACAAGCATGATATACAGATGATAAACGATATCTGCATTAAAACAACCAAACAACAATCAATACGCCAACTTTCTAATTTGCTTTAATAATTATACAAAACATATGGACATTACGAAGTAAATGAAAGTAATTTTGTGCGTTACAAAACTGACCAAACAACCATCTGCGTAAAGAGCGTCAGCGTCGTCTTCTTCTTCTGTAGATTTTTATGGCAGTTTACAAGCGAAGTGTATTACCGCCACCTTCTGGACTGAGGTGGAATTATTGGGTAGATTCTTAAAAAAACAAGAACTAGTATGCTGTTCGCTAACTGTGATGTTTCCTGACCTGGGCTCTGCCAATAATGTTTGCAAAGAGAAATCTTCCTTTGCTGTACTGACCAACCTTCTCAGTTTTTCTCTTTGTCTAGAGAACCTTTCACATTTTAACAGCACATCCGCAAACCTTGCAGTTACCATTTGGATGTTTGTTTATGGTGAATAAATTGCAGTTTAACCCAAAGTGACCTATTCTCATCCTATAAAACCAGACCTCCTCCTGTCTGTTTGTGTAATTGCGTTTTCCCTTTAAAATTTGTTTTTTTTTTTTACCTTTTTTACCTTTTTTTATTTATACAACCTTTAAAAGGTTGTATAAATGCCTGCCCTTCGCCTCCTTATCCCATTCAGACTGACACATTGTGTTAACTTTTTATTGTGTACCTTAGTTTCGATTTACTTAGTGGAATATGTAGCTGAACCACCTCTTGTTTTGCTTCTTTTGCTGCAACCAGGGTGGGACAGAGACAAAGTCTTGCTATATGTTATATTGGCAATTCCCAGCTGACTAGCCTCCCTTTTTGCGTCCCAACTTAGTTACTGAATTGAGATACTCCCAATTTTCATTAAGGACTTCCATAGTGGGATGTGAAGCATTATGCCCTTTTAAATTGACCCAATAAGCCATACTCAGTTGTAGACGTGTGAGGCTTAACAGCATTTCTCCAGTTTCTACTTGGAGTGCTTCTACAGAAGATGTTCTAAATGCACCACAACATACCCTCAGACTTTTAGCCTGCACTCTATCAAGTTCCATAAGTTGTGTTTTTGATGTAGATTGGTACACTAAACTTCCATAATCAAGGACTGATCTAATCAAAACCATATTAAGTAATTTAAGAGATGTTTCTGAAGCTCCCCAGTTGTACCCTGCTAAACCCTTCAAGACATACCCTTTCTGCAATCATTCTCTGAATGTGTTCTTTAAATGTTTATTTTTTTTAATTTTCGTTTCCTTGTCACCTCACGTCAGATGTTTGCGTGCGTCAACTGCTTCACCTGTTGAGCGGAGGACACACAACGACCTTTTAGAAACACATCTGACAGGTAACTTTAATTCTGTTTATAACAACTGTAAGATGTAAGTTTATTATGAAAATAGGATATTTGAACAACGGGGAAACCCTCTAAGATGGAAAACTCCTGTGTGAGTCAGTCGTGAGGTGTAAATAACATGCTGTCATCTGTTGGCTCACATTCACTCGTAGTTACCGTGCCATGTTTGCCAGTTGGGATTTCACTCGCAGGTGGGCATTTTCCTGCCAGTGAGGGATAGTGGAACATCTCTGGAGTTTGTCTTCTGTGAATGTGTAGCCAGGTGGACAGAAAAACTTGGACATGTAAGGCTTTTTCCAACCTAGGCATGGAAAACATACATGACATTAAACAGCTTACTAAATACTAAATCTCTGAATAGATTCAAAGGTGATATAACACAGAGTGTAGTTTTTTTAAAATGTACATACATTAAATGTGTATTTATATAAATGCTGATGACTGTTAAACGCATCATGGCAGTCTTGTGAAAAGTCCTATGAACCACCATAAACACACAAAGAAAAGTGCTGGTCCAGTGTGATGGAGGGATGTTGAGGAAGGTGTGAGTGGATGAGGAGTGATGGAAGAGGCAGGAGCTTCTAGTGCGCTGGTCAGATTTACAGCACAAACAGCCCTCGCCTGGCGAGTTTGAGATTCCCCACTAATTCCCACAGAATGCTTCCTAACACTGGAACGCTGCTCTTGCATTCCTGCCCGGAGCAGACGAGCCCTATATGGGCCGGACAGGAGACCCGCTGGAGTCAGAATGCAACACAGCTCCGTTAAGGTCATCCATACCTTAAACACCCCTGATGAATGACCCCGAAGTAACACACTTCTCACCTGTCATGATAACACATTTTATTCTGTTTGTAAACATGTGAGAAAATGTGTGGTTTAAGTGCAGATTTTGCTAATATAATGTTATTCTTTTATTAAAGGGGTCATATGGTGGTACTGTTTGGACTGAAATGTGTGTTGGGAGTGTGTGTACACAACCACCCTACAATGATAAAGATCCACAAGTATAAAAATATATTTTATTAAATTAAAAGAAGAATAAGTTGACCCCTTGTGAAATCAAGCCATTCTCAAATGCATGTTGGCGTGGCATCCATAGACTGTAAAAAAAAATGGACGTAGTGTCCGTGACGTCACTCGTAGTTTTCTGAAGAGCGTTTTTGAAGCCTAAAGTGGGCGGAGCCGGCCGCCGCCATCTTGGCAACGCGGCACCGCGCGTTACTCCCGGATGATCCAAAATGGGCAATGAGGCGGGACGTAGGCAGCAACGTGACGGCTAACAGACAGCAGATAGAGA
>JAUCNO010000460.1:6917541-6944715 GCA_032353835.1 Enteromius viviparus
AAGCAACTTTTACAAAAATGCCTTATAAGAAAATATTACAGGTGTGCATCTTAACACAGAACAATGACATGTTTTAATATACGTCAGAGCAAGATATTTCCACCCGAGACACCTCAAACATGCAATTTAGTCTGGGACTAGCCAGTCTTGTCTGTGAAACTGGGGGTTAATCAGTTGAATATAAATCCTATTCTGCACCGGAAACTATTTTCCCTGCTAAAAACAAACAACAACAACAACAAAAAAACAGCTGGTTAGCTATAAAGAATCATGGTAATAACAACAAACAGGAAACAAAATTGTGCAACTCTATTTTACTGATAAAGTCAAGGGGGAAATGGACCAGATCACATATACTTAACAATGTGGACAATCTGTGAGCTAGCTCTTACAAAATAGACAAACTGTTGAATAACTTCCGATCCACCTCAGAAACATGATTGGTTCTCAGAATGTTTCTGTATAAATCTAAACAACTATATACATTGTCTTCATCATCATAAACAATGTATTGTACAGATTCCAAAAAAAAAAAAGTTAACCTGAGTTAGATTTTTTTTTGTAAATTGGCATGTTTTACTGACATAGACCAGTGAAGTGAGGACATTCTAATTTGAAAAAAGAACAAAAAAACCCCAAAAAGATTCTAGCACTTATTATCATCTCAAACTGGGATGATAAAAAAAAGTGTTAGATTTTTTACAAACTAATCACACTTAAAAACACTGTGGTTTAAGAAAAAAAAACCCTGCAGGTTATTTCTTCTTGCCCTTGGTGGGTTTGGCCAGGAGCGCAGGGTCAATCTGATCTGGGCTCAGCCCTTTGACGGAGAACAAACGCGCGGCCCGTTCCGGCAGCGTCCCTCCACACTTCATCCCTCGCTCCATCAGCTCTTTCTTCAGCCGCTCCAGACCCAAAGCCTCCAGCTGCTCCGGCCCACTCACAGACAGCAGATCCAGCGGACCCTCCACCTGAAGAGAACAAACGACAAGTCAGCACTACAAAAAAAAAAAAAAAAAAGCACGAGAAGCCCCTTCAGAAGCAGGGCATCTCACCTCTTCCTGTGCCTGACGGCTCTCAGCTGGTCCACTCTGTGCTTCTGTGGGATCTACCTGTGATTTATCCTCTTCGCCAGCCGGACACTCCTTTTGCACCACCTCCTCCACCTGTGTTGAGGGGCTCGGTGCGGGACTCTGTGAGGATTTATCCTCTTCGCTGCTGCTGTTTTGACTGGTTTCAGCTGTACACTCTTTTTCGGTGTTCTTCTGCACCGCCTCCTCCACCTGCGCTGGGGAGCTCGGTGCGGGACTGGAGGAGCCGCTGGAGCTGCTGGGCTGCTCCTGAGGGTCTATCCTGTCACTCCCTCTGGTGGCAGAAGGCGGCACAGTCTGTTTAGGTATGTCTGAACTGCACGAAGCCCCAGAGGTGGACGGAGAAGCCTCGCCGTCGCTGTCATCACTTCCTTCACCAGAGCTGCCCGTCTCCTCCAGTCCTCCGAGGCCAGTCCTAGTGGATCAAATGAATGCATGTTACAGTTTAACAATCCTAGTCTGCAAGATTAGCTTTTTGGTTGTAATCAGCTCACCAGAAACATTTCTTCTTTGCTTTCTTTTCACTGACGGCTGGTGTCGGACGCTTGCGACTCGGACCCTCGTCCGCCTTGACGAGACCACTAGAGGAAGCCTGCATGCCTGCAAGAACAGACAGCTTTTACCTTCAATACTTACTTCAATATTTACAACATGCAATATTAAAAAGGGTGTTAAATCAATTAATCGCATTCTAAATAAAAGTGAAGTTCCTACTTTTAAGGTTTCAAATAAGTTTTTGGAAAATAAAAATGTCAAAATATTCGGAAATAAAAAAGCAATTAATTTAAAGCAGTATTACACTGCTTTATATATTGTATATATTTAAGAAATATTATTTTATGTGACAGATTATGCACACACAAACATACAAATGGAAATAAAACATACACAGACTTTATTTGCAAATAATCAAGATTAATCGTTTTGACAGCCCTTTTTTAGCTTAATATACATTATACTTATAAATAATCTTAATCAATTATATGCTATTGTTATAATAGTAACTTGATCATGCTGTGTTAAGTGAATTTAGCTGGTGTATTCATTCATTTTTTTTTTTTTTATAAATCTTCAAAAGGGATAATGGTGCAGTGGTTTAACTTTGACTCGCTAGGATGCTGTTCATAGCTATTTATCATTGTGTGTGTGTGTGTGTTAATGAACTCAAGCACTACTACAAGACAGTAGTGTGTAATACAAAATAAATTCAAGTTACCTTTCAGCACGGAGTCCTCCAGTCTCTCCGAGAGGTCGTGGCACTGCTGTTCATAATCAGTGTCTGTGAAATAATGTTTGGGTTCGGCCAGTTTCCTCTGAATCCTCTCCAGACGACGCTGCTCCTTCTCCGCCTCTCGATCCGCCTGCTTTTTCAGCCAATCTGCCATTCTACAAAGATACACACGCGTTCGATCATTCACACAATATGACAAGCAGAAAAAAACAAATTCAGTAAATAGTCAAAGAAGCATGCTAAATGGCTACGGTTATCATCAGCATTACTGTTTCTCATGATTGACGTCTCTCAGTCTCCTTCCACTCAGATCTCTACAGGCCTCGCGGTTAGTGGTCTTTTCGATTTGTGCGCCGAGGGCCCTCAACATCGAACCAAATCCTGCAAAACAAAGAAGTTTAAAGCCTCTTAAAAGGAACAATTAACATGCACTTTCCGATGCTCAAAACGTCTATAAAAGTGAAAAGAAACACTGGTAGAACTTTATCAGCATTTTAAGCGTGGCTACAAACTGTAAATGTGTCCAAAAAGGGACATATGTATACAAAATAATGCCTTAATATCAATATAACATTCATAGGTTTCAACACGCATGTTCTGCACTAGTCTGTTTACCTCCTTTGCCTCCACATAAGCGAGGCTCCACACGGTACACAGCTTCAGACTGAAGCGACTCGTTCCTCTGAGATACTCGGCCATTACTTTTCACGTAGAAATCCGAGGAGGCACCCTGAGAGAAAGTAACACAGGTTTTAGTTTATTTTAACTATAGTAATCACATTCAGAATCAACCTGAACCACCAGCAGCGAGAGTTACGGCGCAGTCCTCGGTTCAGGTGTCACGTCTCGTTTGGCTAGTTACTGTAATCGCTGATCACTCACCTCTTTAACGGCAACACGATCGATAAGATCGCCGACAGTCGAGCCCGGGGCGACAGTGAGGCTAATAAACCTCAAATTTGGTGAAATTACGAAGAGCTCCATGTTTTCTTCTCCTCTGTTCTCGAAGACGTGCCTATAAACTTCCGGAAAAACCTGTGACGTATTAAATGCGTTGCAGTTGTCTCGACTACGGAAGCCGAGAGACCTTGTCAAATCCCACATTCATCCTATAAAAATAAATTAAACCGTTAAGTTAAGAAACTGAGCAAAATATCCAAGTTATCTTAAAATATTTCCCATTGTTTAAGGAAGCAATACATTTTGCGGATATGTAATTTTATTACATATTATTTAGTAGCATAGTATTATGTTTTTGCATAGTAGGAGTACCATGAATCACTTGTTTTTATTTACGCTAACCATAGTTTGGTATCTGTGGCAAATCTGTGGTTATAAAAACGGTAATCAATAAAAACGATTTTGGTACTACGATTAAAAAAAACATTTGCACGTTTTCAGTGAAAAGTCCATATTTTACAAGCTCGTTTTCTTTTTTTTCAATGTTTTTTATTAAACATAAACAAACAAAAACACATATTTACAGGGGAAATATATAAATTACAATAAGTTAAATATTAGAAGAAAAGGTTTGAGAAATTTGAGTTTCATTAATCGTTTTATTTTACTCTTATTTTGAAATGTTCCCAGCGTGCTCTGCTGCGCGTGACATATCAACATGGCGTCGCTCTGCAAGGTGATGTACAACGTGAGCTCCAGATCATCTTTACTACCAAAACACTGCGTCTTCACCGCGCTCAGATCATTATCCAGCTCGGAAACGAGCGGAGGAGATGATAAACCAGCTGATAAGATAAAGAGCGGGTTCGCAGCCGCGTATGAGCAGCATTCGGACCTGCGGCTGGGCGGCGATCAGAGCTCCGCGGACGACACCTCCTTTGCGTCGCTCCTGCGGCGCTCAGCGTTTATGCAGATGGGCCCGGCCAAAGACAAGATCGTCACCGGCAAAATCTTTCAAATCGTCAATGACGACCTGTATATCGATTTCGGCGGGAAGTTCCACTGCGTGTGCAAGAGGCCCTCCACGGACGGACAGAAGTACCAGCGCGGCAGCAGGGTGAGGCTGAGGCTGGAGGATGTGGAGATGACCTCGCGGTTCCTCGGAGCGACCGTGGATACGACGCTGCTGGAGGCGGACGCCACTCTGCTGGGACTCATAGAGAGCAAGACGAAGGAGTAGTTGCCATCGAGAACTCAGACTGAACTGTGTGTGAACGAATGGACTCTGTATTGTGTATGAGATATAAAATTTAATATTGACCTTCCACTGATTTTGTTTCTTATCTATGACGCCCGTGAATTCTATTTATATTTTTTTCAGTTGCTCTATGCAGAAGATTATATTAGGAGATATATAAGGAGAAACACTAATAATAATTTGTTATGTGTTTATTCACACAAACGCACTATTGAAGCTTGGTCCTGCCACAGGTAAACAGACAAACAACCAACCAACCATACTAAATAAATACTTTAAACATAAGTCCGAATTGTGTAGTGGAAATACAGAATTCTGACTTCCTCCCCTGAATTCTTACAATTCTGTTTAGTTCCATATAGTTCCACAATGGAATTATACATTTAAAAAAGCTAGCATTTTTTGAATTAATTTTTGTCTAGTTCATTTTTATTTTGTAATTGTGAGTTTATTACAATTACAAGCTTGCAAACTCATGAGTTTACATATAGATTATTTCTTAGAACTGTAAGAGAAAAGTGATGTAGAAACTGTTAGCTGTAACTCGTAGATCATACATTATTTTTTTTGAACTTTTATAGAAACAAAAGTGAATTTGGAAATTTAAACTTGGGGGTAAAAGGGCAATTAATCAGATATTGAAAATCTGTAGCACACCAAGAAGTTAAATTCATCCTTTATTTTCTCTTCCCTTAATTAAGCAGCAGCATAAAACAAAAGATCTAGTGGAGCACAATTCCCTGAAAGTCCTGCAAGAAGGTTAAGTATTATAAAGTAAGGCATTCTTATATAAATAATTGCACAACTTCTATTGAAATCATACACTGACGAGATCAAATAAGTTCCATTTCTTAAAATCTCAAGGCCGACTTCAAATTCTAAGTTAAGCTACATATGCAAGGTACAGTAAAAGTAAAATAACCTACAGTACAACATTAGTGGCATGCACTTTATCATACAGCTATGTTAAGTTGCTCCAATATATATTTTAGTGGTTTATAATTGTTGAACATATCTTGCATAATGAGGATATTCGTGATGGATGTGTTTTAAGGCAGTATGTACTGTATTGCTCAGGCATCTTTGGGTGTAATGGCTTAAAGCTGCAATTGAGGGAGTGATTTTTTTGGCCCTTCTATTCCAGCACGATATGATCGTCACACATCAACCGCACATGGTCAGGTACAGCCACTGTAAGACAGAGCAGAATAGAGAAAATATGTTTAAATACATTACTAAAGTAACATTCTGCAGGTGACACCAGGAAGGTAAGAAACGACCCACCTCACTAACATTGAGCTCTGCGATGCCTGAACCGTCTTTGTCCATCTCTCTGAAAGTCCCTGTTAAAATAATGACACATTTAATTGAGTAATTTTAGCAAAACCTGACCTTTTTTTGCAATAAATAAATGTGAATGTGTAAATGTGACGTACTGAACATGGCCTCCAGTTTGACCAGGCAACAGACAAAATTGTCGAAGTCAATCGTTTCTCCATCAGAATATCGTGCCACAATTATTTGATGTAGCTTGTTATTGAGTTTAAAACCTTAAAACAAATAAAAAGGCATCATATTAGGGCTTTGAATTAAACTAACAACCAGTTTTATATATATTAGTAGACATTTTTAATGCAATGTATTATTTAAAGGAAGAGTAGTAGTGTATAGTCTCTTATTAGCATGCAGGTCCATAGAACAACCAAAACAAACCCTGAAAATGAGTAAAATAACATATTATGGACACAATCCATATTTAATGGCCTTTACTATATTATTTACTATAAATAAAACAACTGCAGAATGTTTGAAAAGCTATTTGTGTGCATGTTCGGGGCAGGTTTTTGTTGCGTTCGCACAGTTTTGACCACCAGGTGTCACCAGAGTAACGTCTTTAAAATACTGAATAATGTTTCAAAGCAGTTCAATTGATTTAAAAAGTTCGTTTAATTCTCCCGCCGCTAGATTATCTGCATAATCCTAAATCGACCATTGACAGTCGCGTTGATAGGAAACGAATATCAATGTAGTAATGTGTAATATTTCATAAACTAGTCTCTCATATCGCGTTCTTTTTAGTGAATCAATTACATAACAGCGTGACCAGCTCAGCCAGGTTCACAAACGAACGTTTCTTCTTCCCTGCTGAAAACCCCCCAGCATAGATGTGTTTTGATATGATTTAGAATCATATCTGAATCATATCTGGATTCATACTCTATAAACAAAAGGAAGATGAACATTAAAAACGTATTACCAGCTGACTCAACAGCAAGGCGCATTTCATACGAGCTCATTGTGCCAGATTTATCCAGATCAAACTGCCTAAAAATGCCCTGCAAGTGAAAAACACAAAACAAGATTTTGAGTTACTGTACAGTGTGTGGGGAAGGCGATGATTAATGCCGTTTCTCACCAGCCACTTCCTGATTTTATTCCACAGAATCTGGAACTCCACAATCCCCAGCCGGGCGCTGCCATCTTTCTGAGTTTGATTAGTCAAAGGCCAACAAAATCAACCAAAGGCTCAATATTGAGATGAAATATATGCACTAAGAACAAGTTGCTTTTAAAAGTTAGCATTTTACAATCGAAGGATACATCCAGCAGGCTGACCATGCACCTACATGACTCCAGACTGAACCCATCTGTCTTCAAGTCCCTGTCTGCAGAACACAGAAGAGCCGAGGTATTTCTCAAGTACACACAGACCAGACATGAACACTTAAAAGTGTCAGACGAGCTTACGTTTGCCAACCACTCGGTTCAGAATGGTCCTGAGCTCATGAACTGAAATCTCCATGTCCTACAAGAGAGTTAAGATCAGGTTTGATCTACTGGAATACACGTTAATGAAAAGATCAGACAGACACGCACCTCTCCAGACAGCTGCGAAAACAGTTTTTTAAAAGAGTCTTCCATGTCATCTTCCGAAACCTCTTCCTGTAGATAAGAATTTGGATTTTATTGTCAGGTCATAAGCTGAAACATTATTAAGTGTTTTATTTAGTGCTGTTAAATGATTAATTGCAATAAATCACTAAAATAAAATATTTTCTTTACATAATATATGTGTGTGTGTACCATGCATATTTATTGTGTATATATGAATACACAGAAGCATGTATATTTTTAAGAAAAATGTTATATAAAATATATTTATATATGATATCAATAACATGAATATAAATATGCAAATACATGTAAATATTTTCTAAATAGGCTATATGCTGTATGTATATATATATATATATATATATATATATATATATATATATATATATATATATGCGCTACATAATAAATATACACAATACATACATATTATGTAAATGGAAACTATCATTTATTTTTATTTAAATACAGAAAAGCCCTTACTTCATCTTCCAGGTTAAATGAAATCTCATCATCCATTTCTCTATATAAAAAAAAAAAGAAATGTGAAGCCATGCTGCACAAATACAGAAACAACACATAAGCTTTGTTTATTTCACTCAAGTGACTTACTGAGTTTCGGACTGTTTCTCGGTGAAGACTCGCAGGACAAAATCGGCCTCTTTTCCGGGCTCAAAAGTGGAAGGGACTATGAGATACTCGCCAGGCGGCAGCTTCAGTCGTGTGCTGACTTCACGCAGGTTAATGAAGGTTTCTGAGCGCGCGCAGGATGACTTGCGCAAGAAAAAGTCCTTCTTGAGGTGAATGCTCTGGGAACCACGAAACTAAGAAACAGAAGAAATTAAGAGTTGCTCGCTTTCAAAACAATTAGAAACTGAATGTTATTTATGGCGCTTTTCCACTGCATAGTACGGCACAGCACGGTTCAGTACAGCTCACTTTTGGGGGGTTTTCCACTGGGAACAGTAACTGGCCGAGGTTCCAAGCGAGCCGAACCGTTACCAAAACGTGACGTGTAATCTCTGCTGGTCACTGATTGGCTGGAGAAAATCGTCATTACTGCGTCACTGAACTTGCGGTACGAGACACAACAGACCTGCTAGATTTAAATCAGCACAGTCAGCGAAGGATCAGACGCAACGTTTTTGTTTGAAGAAACGCACCATTTTTTGTTTTTGAAACAAACTCCTTCGTCTTGCTGTTAAAAACATCCACATGGCGAGAATGAAGAACACCATTCCATCGATGTGCCCCATTGTTGTGTGTTTGTTTGTGGCGCAGTTACGATGACGGCAGTACCACGGCAGTAGAGGCGGCGCAACTATAGCGACACGTGAATAATCCTGCCAATTCTAAAGCGGTACTAAACTGCAGTGGAAGCGCAAACCGAGCCGAAGTGAGCCGTACCACGCAGTGGAAAAGCGCCATTAGAGGTTAACTCTGTCATTCTTGCACAACCAAGTTGTAAAAAAAAAAAAAAAAAGATTGTTGTCGAACAGGTTTCCTGAACATTTGCCTGTCTGTCATTGGTAAGTAAAATGAAGTGCTCTGCTCCAACTTTACGCCATTAGTTGAGCTAGTGCTGGGCGATATATATCGAACAATGTCCATAAACTAGCGCCGCATTTAAAAACAGCTAACGGAGATTTAGCGCTAATCAAAGAACCGGCTTTTCTGATGAGATGCGCATAATATATCGTACGATATATATCGCCCAGCCCTAAGTTGAGCCACAGTTACTATGCTGTGTTGGCAAAAAAAAAAAAAAAAAACTCAAACAAATGGAGGACTGTTTTAATATCTTTATATTATAAAGTCTTTATACATAAAGGGAAAATCTCTGAATATTACAAGCTATTATTTTAACTAGAGCTCTTAATTAGATTGTCATGGGTTAACTTATAATTAATCACACATTATAACATTACATATACAAAATAAAGCATGAAGACTAGACTTGTTTCAACATTTTTCAAATAACTTGTTCATGTCTATTAGACACATGAAAATAGACATACAAAAAACACACTAAAATCATTTAATATCAGAAAGATCACATACCTCTTCTGGGACCTAAAGAAAAACAGGAATAAAAAAAAAACAAGACATCACTCAATATTATTGTACGTTTAACAAAGTTTATGACTCTTGTATCTCGCTTCTGTCCTCCAACCTCATATAAAGCGAAGCCAATGGTGTGCATGTCCTGCCCTTGCTTGCGGTAACGTCGCCTGTCCTTCTGCATCAAGGCCACCAGAAAGCTGCAGGCCACCTCATCATCCTCAGGATCATCATCCTCCTCCAGCAGCGTGATCTTATATTGAGGGTTTATCCAGAATGTATCTGGCAAGACAAAATAAAGACAAGTGTGTAATGCGGTGTGTCTTAGCCGATGCATACGTTTCACTGGGATTGTGGGAACTGATCTCACTGGGGTTGTTCCTGCAGCCCCCCGCTGTACTTCCTCTCCTCCAGGTGCCGTTAAACTTAATCGTGTTCCAGAAATTAAGAGAGTCTTCACTCAGAGCGTCTGCCGTGAGGTTACAGATCTCCAGGCGAGAAAACTGACTCTTGAACTCCTGAAATGACATCCTGAAGAGGCCAGAGAACATGAATTATGTGAAGGGAAATAATTATGATTATTTAGTGTTTAGAGTAGGGCTGTTCAGCTTCTGAATTTTTGAATCTAAATCTTATACAATTCTAGATTATAATATATGAAAAATTTGAAAAATCCATGACCAAAAGACTAACAAAACCTACAGAATGAATACTGACTCAGTGAATTATTCTTTTTTTTATGAACAGAACCAATTAAGTGGTTGGGACATACCATACATTCAGTTCATGCAGCTGAATCCAAAGCTTTGGAGTCGACTCTCAATTGCTAACATCCCAGAATCAAAGAATTGATACTTTTTGGGACTAACTCTCAGCCCTAATACAAAGTGCATAGTTAAAGGGGTGAGAACCATAAATTCTGTGTAAATTTACCAGAATTCGCCATCTTCCATGTGGTTATTCATTTCCTCTCTCTCTGCTGGATCAATCCCATTCCACTCAGAAGAACTGGAATTGAAGTGTGAGTGTTACGCTATGAACGAATCCTGCATGAGAAAGTCTATCCGAATTCATTCTGATTGGCTGACTCACTTGTCACTCCAAGCCCCCGTCCATTCAACTTGCCCCCAAGGGTTTCGGATGCGGATCAGCCTTTCTCTGCTACCCCGGAAATTCACCTAAAATTAAAACAACCAGAGTCTGTTGCAAAAAAAAGTTAAAATGAAAAAAAAAAGAGCTCCAGATACATTTTAGCAGCGATGCTGACCTCTCTGAGACCCGTGACGGAGTATGCATGCCCCTTCACCAGCTTCTTGAAGGTCACAGCCTCCATATCAAAGGCACTGGTGATCTAAAAGACATGTACACATGGAAAAACAAGTAATTGCATCCATAAATGCTGCTCTGTTTCTCCAGGCCTGTAGTGGGCGCTGTAGGGACTCACATCAATAGAGCAGCCCAACAGTGAGCCTCTCTCCAAGGCTTTGGCAATGATGCGGGGCAAGTCTTTGGGAGCTTTACGCAGCTCGTACATCTCGGCCACTCCACCCGTGAAGTCCTCAAAGCCTTCGGTGGTGGATCCTCCCGACAGAGCTTCATATGAGCCATTCAGCCTACAGGCACATACGCACATGTTATGGTCCCTAACATAACTGCAAAGAAGAAGGGAGAGGAAGAGACTCACTTGGCATAGGCTTTTTCCAGCAGGGCACTCCAAAACTCATTTCCCTCTGCTGAGTGAACAAACATCAGCTCTTTATCTTTCACCGGCAAACGGTCATCGATCACAATGTCCACCCACTCGCCAAACTGCCAGAACTGTAGTACATGGGAAAAAACATATTAGCAGAACAAACGTGTATAAAGTTATTGTCTCCCAAAAGAAAAAGTCGACTCTGGATCATTTAAGTGAGTCATTTTTTAAACAAATCTTATGTTGGCTTCACCATGAAACAGTAGCATATTGCCTGCTAAATTGGTGTTTTCGCATAAGTCTGAATGAAAATGCTATTTCATTCTTCACCATTAGGTGTCGCTTTTGACGCAGTAAAAATAGCTGTTTGCCTGGTAACGCTGTACACAAAGCAGCTGCTTTATCAGGCATGATGAAATAAAAATGAGACCAGTCACAGCAGACTAGCGTGACGCAAGGGAAGAGTTTTGAAAAACGATTCGTTGAAAGATTCGTTTGGGAGTCATTGAGCAAATAAAGGAAAAATAAACGCATATTAAGTGTTTTTTGTTTTTTTTCTGTTGTTGGAGACTCCCAAAACCAAAATATGAACCATTCATTATAAAAGGGGCACTTTAATATGTTAAATAATAATGTCTTTCGTTTTTATCAGCTGCTTGGACTCTCATTCTTATGGCACCTATTCACTCCAAAAGGATCCATTGGTGAACAAGGGATGTAATGCTAAATTTCTCCAAATATGTTCCCATGAAGAAATAAATTGAGTAGTACATTTTTTGCAAATCTTAATTTTGAGGTAAACAACACCTTTAATAAAAACGTTTTATTTATGTGGTAAAATATTAGTTTGTATCTGCTAATGTGTGTTCTGCAAGTCTGTCATTCATTAACGGTCGGCTGTGTACCTGGAAGTGGAAGATGCCAGCGTACTCGTCTGTAAAGCTTTGTCCATGAGGTACAACTCTGTGAAGCAGCCTGTCATTTAAAGTCAGGGACGCGATGGCAGCTAACAGCCAACAGTCACCTGAGTAGAGAAAAATTACCACAGGAAAAAAAAATCGATTGTAATGTACTGTGTTTGTATGTACTGCAATGTCCCTCTAGAGGGAGCCCTCCACCCACAGCCAAAAAGGGGGTGGAGAATGTGTACAACAAGATAACAGCACGATTTCAGTACTGTACACATACTGTTGTTTACAGCTGCTTTATCTCAAACACCCTTGTCAAAGCCAAACCTCCTTTGGGCTGCGGAGGCTTAAACCACGTCATGATTTTTGTGTGTGCTAGATGAGAGGTAAAATGCATATCTGTGATAAGCTTCGCCATCCTCCTCCACCTAATGTTTGCTGTACAAACACACACTTTGTTTGGCACTCATGAGTGCACACCCCTCTCTCTTTCTCTCTGACACACACACACACACACACACACTGTGGCTGGCAGCCAGCGATCCCAGAGTTCACTAATGCTACACCCGTGTCTGTGTGACTCACCAGTCAAGCATCGTGTTTAACCACTCCCCAGCAGCCAGGAAACACACACACACACACACACATCTTCCCACGACACACATTTCCTCATAAAAGCGACAGAAAACACTACAAAGGGTGATCATAGAGGTGTTATCAATCATATTTTGACTAGGAGGGATCTGCCATTAGTTAGGCTAATTCATAACCAGCGGCCATACAGCCAAAATATATAATATATGCAGTAAAATAAAAGCGCAGTTCCAGTTCTGGCTTCTGATCGGTTGATATAGTGTCCCAGTGATGAACATATCTCTCTATTTATCTATCTGTAAATCTATTCATCTCTCTGTGTATTTTTGTTATGTTGACATCCATGCTAATGTGCTAGCCATGCTTATAACTCAGTGTGTGTGCATATATTCTGTTTTTATGTTGCAGTTCTGCAACTATCTGATGCTAAAATCTAGTTATTTCACTGCAAATAATGGGAGATCGATAACTGGTATGTTTAGGAGGAACTCTGAGGTTTGTACGTTTGTGTGGCAATGTTTGACAGCAGTGTGTGTGAAGTTCATTGACGCACTCTGCTCTGCTTGGGTTTAAGCTGCCGGATCGCCCAAAACGGCACTGAAGCTCAAATAAAGCTCCTGGCATTCAGTATGGTAACGTGTGCAAGCATGCACAAACAAACACACCCAGGCCAATACACATACACTCACCTAGGGCCCCCTGGCAAATATCTGTACGGGTGGCTCCGCCCACTATGAACTGAGGGTTGTCTGACAGCTCCTGCGAACACAACACATAAGAGTAACACCCTAAACCAAAATGCGATACTGTCCCTGTCAAAACTATAACAACACCTTTATTTCATGATTTCACACATACTGTAGCTTTAAATGTTTATTATGCATGTGTGAGATGACGTTTTCAAATTGTTTTTTATAGCAAACTAATCCGAGTACAGTACAAGTTAGATCCTGTCAGTTAAGCATGAAAATATAGCTTTGAGAAGGATAAATGAAAGTATATTTAAATAATGAATTAAATGTCCCAGCGTATATAAACAAAATAGTGCTGTCACACGATTAAGTTTATTTACATGATATATCTGTGCTTATTGTGTATATTGATTACGTATACATAAATACAAACACATGCATGTAGATATATATTTAAGAAAAATATGTTGATATATTCAATATATTTATATATAAAATTTAATATGAATATAATAAATGTAAATATTTTCAAAATATACTGTATATGTGTGTATTTAAATGCACACTAATTTTGGTAACACTTTACAGTAAGATTCATGAGTTAACATGAACGAAGAATAAACAATAAACATTTATTACTTCCATTAAAAATCAGAAGTTGTGTTTGTTAACATTAGTTAATGCACTATGAACTAACATGAATAAACAACTGTATTAATATTAACTAACAAAAAAATGAAGAAATACTGTATAAAATGTATTGTTCATTTTAGTAGTTAATGTTAACAAATGACACCTTTTTGTAAAGTGTTTTATAAAATGTAATTTTGTGTGACTAAAACAAAACACTAAAACAAAACTTTATGGAAAAAGGATGGGTATATACAATTTTTAAGAAAGTAATTTAACTCTTTAAGAGCTTCACTAACCATAACTCAAACTTAAACATTACCTTCACTGTTGGAGCCATGGCTTATGTGGGAAATGTGCATCTAGCTCATGTCATTTATCTTGATCATCCAACTTCATTTCCTGGCCTTTCTCTGCTCTAACAATCGATATAACTTTTAAATAAAAATAGCCAAAACACAAGGAAAAACCTTTTCTCAGTAATTTAGACAAGTTAACCCTTGGCTCTCATATGGTTTCATGTATCTCAGGTAGTTTCCCAATCTTGTTCCTCCCATTTCATTTCCTGTACTCTCTTTTCCATCCCAATCAATTAACGTAACAATAAAACATGAGACTTGTCTTAGAAAACACCAGAGTTTTACCACATTTTACTATGTTCTTCCCTTAACTTGGAGAAACTGATACATATCTCTCCCATCTCAGAGGGTACACTTAATCGCTCTAGCGCACAGCGCCACTATGTTAGCGTTTAGCTTATCTTCATTAATTCCTAAGGATCCAAACAGCAATGAATTAAGAAACCACCAAACACTTCTACGTTTTCCCTATTTAAAGATGAAGTCACACGAATAATTATGGTGACACAAAATAAAACGTGCCGTTTTTAACGGATAAAAAAAGATAACTATAATGTATGGCGGAAGAGCGCTTCGACCTTGGTGCAGTAATATCATCACTCCTGAAAACTCCCCGTCTCCCTCTCACTTCCATCAATACTACCAAGGAGTGATGCTATTACTGCGCCGAGGTGGAAGCGCTGGCTTCTAAATGTATCCCTCTTTGAATCCTAAGGAATAAATAAAGCTAAGCTAAATGCTAACATAGTGGTGCCGTGCGCTAGAGCGGTTCGGTTGCTTGCACTGAGACGAGAGAGATACGTGTCAGATGTGTCTAAGTTGAGGGAAGAACGTAGCGGGATATGGAAAAACTGTTCGTATAGGCCACTCACAGCGGGTCTTATCCACTTCACACCGCGTGTTTTGGAGGAGTTTGGCGCGAGCTCCTTGAAGCCCAGTGACTGTGGCACGGCGGGGAAGCAGGGGTCCTCAAACAGCCTGCCACTCTCCAGACACTCTCTCTTCAGCTCCTCGTAGTCCTGGTTTAGGAACTTGACCGCATTGTCATTGCTTCCCATCCCTTCTGCCTGCAGGCGCTCCTTGTAAATGCGCGACGACACTCCTCCAATTGAATACATACTGTAGTGCATCAAAATAAGAAAGCAGTCATTTAAACACATGCTTCAATATTTTTCCAAACCCATATCCCGCTGACTTTTTGTAACGTGGAAAAGAGTGGATAATTCTTGGGTATTTTTTTTACTTTCGATAACTCTCCTGGGTTTCTTGTGGGAATCGAACCTGCAACCTTTTGGTTACACGCCCAACCGCTACACAAGATCCAAACAGAAGACTCAAAGTGTGTGGCAAATGGATACTGGTTAATCGAAGCAAGCACAGAAATAACACCATCAATCGACAGCGTGCATTCAGTGTCTCGGCGCATTTAGCGCAAAGTGCTAGAGTTAAAAGGCCTGTGATGCTTGCTTATGGTCAGCCACGTCACCATTATTAGTGCAGTAGCATTCATGCAGCTAACTGAGAGAAATGCCCTCTACAACAGACACTCGATTAGCCGCCTAATGAGTTTGGCGAGAGGTTTACTAATGACTGGCTAACTCCATGTTGTCTTGTAATATGGTTACCCATCATCTCTGCAGAAAAAAAATAGACCCTAATTACTTGCATGAGCCATGATTTCAGGGATAATGTACATGGAGGGCAGTTCTCTGAGTGGCAGCTAAAGAAAACCACAAACTAGATCCAGCTAAGATAAGGAAGCTAGCATTTGACATTTAATTCTTTATCATTTCTTTCTGGAACTACGGCAAGACGAGAGTGAATATACCTTAGGTTCCTTGTGTGGGTCGTGAGCTTGAGGAGAAAAAGGTCATTTAGAAATGTATTGAACAGTAGAAGGGATCATTTCATTGCTAATTTGCTGACATTCGAGGTTATGTTGCAAAATGCGAGTAAATATGCAGTGATGCTAACTGGTGGCAACACCATGGCGCTCTGAAACCGTAGTGCATGTATTTTACATGGCAGTCTACTATTTCACCATGGTATATCTCCGAAAATGAATAAGAAGAAATATTTTTGTTGCACTTCTTTGTTGCCAGCATTATTTAAGTGTGTAAATGTGCATGTAACTGTCAATCAAAATGTGTATATGTAGTATATATACAAAAATAATCAACTTTTAACCAGTTTTAACTGGATTTCCCTATGTAGATACTGTGGTATGTAAACACAGCATTGCCTACTGATACTAAATGTCAGCTGACTGTGATGTGAAATCAATAGGCCAGACTGAGCATCAGCACTCTGGTGTTTGTTTTAGATGATGAATGAACACACCCTCAAAAACAGCTGCGCATATTCACTCATGCTGCTTTTTATAGTGCTATTACTGTAATATTTCATTCAGTCTGAGCACGTTTTTTGGTTCTGATATCCACACACTGGACAGAACTAGGAAATGTAGTAGTATTTATGAGTATAAATTTATATACACAAATGTATGCATTTAATGGAAGTATGATGCACGCCCTAAATGCATGAATAATTGATGTGCATTGTCTGTATAATGTGTCTGCTTTATTTGTAAATTAATAAAACCGATTCAAAAGCACCGTTAGACATTTAATAAATAACGTTACGCTATTTAAAATGACAATGTTTCGTCAGTTTCTGGAAATATAGGGCAAAGGTTTCGCACTATGACACATAACGGACGGATAGCACATAGTTAAGTCGGAAAAGTGAAGCTAAACTTACCAGTGTTTAGTTGTCACTATGATTATCAGCCCAGCTGGTGCAGTTTAAAATAGCGGAAACGAGAATGATGAACGGATCAGTGCAGATGGGACACAACAATCAGGGTACCGCAGTGCACGGCCACGCCCATGTGGGAGGGACTAACGAATGATTGACAAGTGACGAATCGAATGAACTGCATCTGAGCAAGATTTCTTAAAGGGACGGGAAAAGCCGCTTTATTAAATCCAGTCATGTACAAAAACAAAAAGTTCGTACAGTTTCAAAAGTGTTTAATAATGTCCTTTAGGGAGAAAACATTCATGATAATGCACACACACTTGTTTTTTATAATTTTTCATTATTATACAGTGGTTAAGATTGTCCTAGTTCAAGGATGCTTGCATTTGTAAACGAAAATAGTGTGCCAATGTCAAACGCAATGAAATCATGCAACACTTAAGGACTGGTGGAAAGTGCAATAAACAATTGAAAAAAAAAAAGTAAATACAATTTAAAACATGTAATCTTTATTCAGTGGTCTGGTGATGAGTCCTCTAAATCATAGTGAAGTTCAGCCACTAAAAAAGACAAAGAAATGTGTTTGAATAAAAAGGTATGTATTTGTCGATCTATCTATCTTCAAAATTGTATTTATATTTCAATTATTTAATCTTCAAAAAATGTTATAGCATGACAAACCTGCTGAAAGTCCAGCTCAATGAAGCCACTCTTGTGAGCATCCAGCTTTTTGAATACCCCTGAAAAGAGAGAGATAGGTTCACTAAAGATGCTCCAGAACTACAGAGGGTGCTGACACTAGACAAGGGCCCATTATAAGCAGGTCTAGACACAATCATAGACATTTACTATGATAACTTTAAGGCCAAATGTGATAAATTAGCCAAAATATTTAACAACCAAACAGCCAAGGGACTTACGGAACATCATCTCCAGACGCATGAGGCATGCCACAAAGTTATCAAAGTCAAGAGTCAGGTCTGTCTCTGCGTAACGTGCCACCAGAAGCTGGAATATAGTGTTATTAAGAGTAAACCCTAGAACAGGAAAGAGAACATAAGCAGTGAATATTTAAATATGCCACCAAAATAATTTCTGTGAGAGCATCTGAGACTCACCGGCTTCTTTTAGCGCCAAACGCAGCTCTGGAGTGCTCATGGTTCCCGAATTATCCATGTCATTCTTCTTGTAAATTCCCTGGGGTTATTAGAAAACAGAGCAACATGTCATGACATTTTGAAAATCTTTAAAATGATTCATTGTGTTAAAGGCTTCTGGTGTATCTCTTACAAGGTATCGCTGAATTTTCTTCCACAGAGTCGCGAACTCTCCCAAACCTAGCTTTCCATTCCCACTGTCCTGAGTTACGGTTAAAGGAAATTTACAGTTCAACTACCCCACATTCTTGTTATTCTAGTCTCAAGCAGATAGGTCATGTTAACACAAACAACAAAAAGTAAGCAACTGCAGCTGAGAGGATACATCCATGAGGTTCACCATGATACGACACGTCTCCAAACTGAAGCCATCCGTCTTTATGTCAGTTCCTACAAAACAACATAGAGAAGTTACTCAAGACTTCTTTTTAGATCTTGAGCATATAGATGGATTCAAGAGTACTTGCGTTTTGCGATGATTTTGTTTAAGATAGTCGAGAGCTCTGTGGCTGAGATTTCCATGTCCTATAGAGAGAAGTATGGTTTGGTTGCCGTGCTTCATAAATAATGAACTGTTCACTGCATAACAAGTCATCTCTACTTACAGCTCCAGCAAGTTTTACGAACATGCCTCTGAAACCAGAATCAACTTCACTGTCTGAGACAGTCTCCTGAAAACAAGAGGAATCCCCGTTTAATAAAATGTATTAATTTAGGAATTATTTTCAGCATTAATCAACAATTTATGGCAAATATCAACAGTTTGTAGCTATATTATCATGCATATATGCAAATTTTGAGATACTGCATTCAAAAATTATTAATAAAATGAATAAAATCTTAAATTTCCCACGAGTCTAGACTCAATAGAGGGGGATATGTTTTCTATCCAATCAGAAAATTTGCAGATATGCATAAATATTTGCACGAATAAAGTGACTTTGCGTCAACAAATTAGATTTACCAATCTCAAATTTATCAATTTAAATGATTGATACTTAAGTATCAATAAAAATGCAAGTTTTATTCCAATTTCCCAGAAAGTGCTCATTTTGTTTGTAATTTTCTGGAACTCTGGATGGAAACATAGCCAGTGTAAGGCTGTTGACTTTTGAGAGCTTTGCACTCTTGTGAGTCGCTTACATTAGGTAATTCAGCATCCACAGGGTCATCACATGGTCTGGGAATAAACATGAGATTATCCAATCAAATTCAGAACCAAGTATTTAAAATAAGAATGTAGTCGTATTGGCATATGGCAGAGAGACTTGACACAGGTGAGATACATTACAGTGTTTCGGTCTGTTTTTCGGAAAACACTCGCAGACAAAAGTCTCCGTCCTTGTTGGCTTCGAAGGTGGACGGCACGACGAGGTACTCTCCAGGAGGCAGCTTGAAGCGCGTGCAGACCTCTCTCAGGTTAATGAAAGTCTCTGAACGAGCTTTCTGCGCGTGTGTCAGGAAGAAGTTCTTATCGAGGTGCACTTCGCGCTGACCGTGAAACTGAAAGAGGCCAATCGGTGAGCCACAAGTACTGCGATTAATGATATGACTGGTCATGAGAAATGTCTTTAACTCTTACCTGTGAAGGTAACTGTGGAAGTAAACAAAAACAATGATGTTATACAAATGTAATCTGGAGGTAATTATGTTCATTTCCTCTTCATACATCATAATCACAAGGTTTAGATGCTCCTCGTGTGTCTCCACCCACCTCATAAATAGCAAAGCCGATAGTGTGCATGTCCTCTCCTGCTTTCCTCAGACGGCGCCGGTTCTTCTGGATCAAACCCACCACGAAACTGCAGCCCACCTCATTATCATTGGGATCATCATCATCATCGTTCAGCTTAATCACATACTGAGGATTCATCCAGAATGTGTCTGAGGGGCAATGAATGGATGGCGTCAGCAAGATTATCAAACAGACCAAACCAACCATGCTTCGTAACACCAAAATGCAGTTCAATAAAATGCACAAAACTCGTTTACTGAATGAATTTCGTAACGCAAAACGAAAATCTCGACAGCTGTTTTAACCAAAGTTGCGAATTTAACTGGAATATCGCATTTACGAATCAAGCACTGCTTCCATGCAGCAAGATGAAGAAAACTAAATCATCACTTCTTCATAAACTGACATCAAATAATAAATATAAATTACTTGTGTACAGACAAAACGCAGTAAGTGCCGTCATGCTTTATCTTGCTTTTGGAGGCAGATGCCTGTTGTTTGAAGGTAATTATAGAGGTTTAGGCATTTCAGAAAGACCAAAACAGCATTTCAGGTTAGTCCAGTAAAGCCGTACTATTGCGCAAAGTCGCATTATTTTTTTCAAATTTAGGAATTTATTCTGTAATTGTGTGTTTTGTTTTGTTTTTATATCATAGTTTGTGTGTATGTTTTCCTATCGAATGAAACATGTAACCATTCTTTTTTTACAATTTATGCACAACTTGGTGCTTCCATTCAGTCATTTTATACAATATACCAAAACGCACAAAGAAAACAGCAAAAGAAACAAAAAACAGGTGCTTATAAACATAGCTACTGTAATAAATGGAGGTAGCAGCAAATATTATTAAACAAACTAATTTCTTCACACCAAATGCAGGTAAAATAGAATGTGCATAACTACTTTTTACTTAATAAATTACACAACATAAATCTTAATGACTTGATGTAGCTATCAGCAATATTACTAAACATACCAAATGCTGTAACACTAAGCAGCAAAACTAAATTTGCATAAAACACACATACAGTTAACCGAGGCAGATCTGATAAGACATCATGCGCATAAACTATGATCTAAACATAAAATAAGTTATTTATGTTTACAAAACATCTCAATGAATAGATGCAGCTATCAGCAGTATTACTAAATAAACCAAACCAAGCAAACTTCGTAAGGCTACGATTTGGAAAAAACGTGAAGTGTGCAGAGCTGACGTAATAAGAACACGTGCATATTTTTTTCTTTTTTAGAATGCAACAAAACACTCAATGAATGGGTGTAGCAGCAATATATTTAAACGATCCGAACTAAGTAACACTAAAATGCGGATAAAATATTAAAATCTGAATTTTTATAAAATGGTTCTAATATACAAATAAATGCACACTCAAATGCAGCAGATCATCTGATATTAAGACATGCACATACATATTGCAATGCTAAAATTCTAATAAATTCAAAAAAATATATACAAAGCGTATAAACTCTATAAACTACAATGGAGACATTTACCGAAAACAATCAAACAAACTCAACTGAACTTTGTCCATGCGAATTAATTTTTGTACTGAAATAAAGCAGATTCCTGAAGCCTGATGCTGTGTTTGTGTTTTTTTGTGCTCACAAGGGTTGTTTCTGCAGCCTCCAGCGGTGGAGCCTCTCCTCCATGTGCCGTCATGGTTGGTCACAGCCCAGTGTTTAACCGAATCGCTGGTGATGGCGTCCGGAGTCAGAGTGCAGATCTCTATACGAGAGTAATTGCTGAGGAAATCTGTGAATGACATCCTGAAGAGACAGAGAAAACATATAATATGTATAATACATAACGAGCATAGAAATGTCAATATCGCACTAAATCTAGATTCATAGATAATGACGTTTGTAAACACACCAGAACTCTCCATCCTCAGCGCTGGCGTTGGGCCGCTCTGAAGAAATATTGTTCCATTCGGATGAACTAAATGAAAGAAAAAAGAAACAATGCAGATAACCGTCAGTCATGCTACTTCTTCCAAATGGTTTCAAAAGATATCCATTAAAACTATGAATTCAACGTAGTTCAGAGACGCCACATCTTCGTCAGAAGTCAGGATTTCTTGCATCCCAAGTAGCAATTGACACCCTCTTGTTGGCCCTTTAAAATGAAACTTTTAGTCGTACTGTATTAGTCTTAAAGGTAATTAATGATTCACAATTTTGCCTTGTCACCATTTTAATCACATGTGATTAAACACTGTGTGATTGTGACCTCATAATTTTTCTTTTTTAGTTACATTTAGCTAACTGTATGAACTTGTATAGTATTCCTGGTGCTGTCCGCAATGAAACCGTACCGATCACTCCAGGCTCCGGTCCACTCCACCTGCCCCCAAGGGTTGCGCATACGAACCAGTTTCTCCTTGCGGCCACGATAGTTCACCTGATACAAAGCAGAACGTACAGTATATTAACAAAATGTGTTACATTAATAAAAACAGAGGCCTGCCGATAGCTCTATTCATACCTCGGTCGCCCCGGTGAGCGAGTAAGCGTGGCCTTTGACCAGCTTCTGACGGGTGACGGCTTCTGAATCAGAAGCACTAGTGATCTACATCACAGAATTAGAAATAAAACAGGGAAATCTGGAAATGGGAAGGGCTTATGACCTAAAAGTGGTTGCTGATTGGTCAAATAATACAAATTTTCCAATGCAGGCAGAAGAATCTCACATCGATGGAGCAGCCCAGCAAAGCTCCGGCCTCCAGGGCTTTCTGGATGATCTGGAACATGTTGGAAGGTGGTTTGCTCAGATCATAGCTCTCCGCAATGCCTCCAGTGAAATCCTCAAAACCCTCGCTGGTGGATCCTCCAGACAGAGCTTCGTAACACCCGTTCACCCTGCCACAGACCATAAAACATGAACCCTGCATCCACGCACATGTCTTTGAGCTCAGTTTAAGAAACTATTTAAGACCTACTTAAACTTAAAGCGATTTAGTCTCATTTCGAGAAACTGCTGTAAATCCTAGTAAATGATGTTTTTAATACGATCCAAAATTTTTAATTGACTTGCTTGGTGTTCACACTCTAAAATGTCTACAAAAAAGAAGAATGAAGCTCAATTTAGGATTCATGAAATCACTTCCCTCTATTTTCTGTGATGGTAATGTACTGAGTGGTTAAACTTTAATCCACTACAAAGAACTGGTTGTAAACGTGGTGTAGATTTAAACCTATTAAAGGGTTACTCCACCCTAAAATGACAATTCTGTCATTAATCACTTACCCCCTTCCAAATCCATAAAAACTATGTTTGTCTTAGGAACACAATTAGTCATGTTTTAGATGAAAACCGGAAGGCTTGTGACTGCTCCACTGAAAATAATGGAACAAAAGTAAATTACGATTGTTAAGTTCTAGAAAAGTGTGAAAAACACCATCTGAGTGCACCATCAGTGCTTCAACTGTAATATTATGAAGCTACGAGAATATTTTTTTGTATGGAAAGAAATCAAAAATAACAACCTTGTTCAACCATGCAGCACTGTAATATCATTGTAGGTGCATTTTGGAGAGTATCCACTGGACGCAAACTTTCCATACAAAAAAAAGTATTCTCATCGCCTCTTAACATTAGAGTTGAACCACGGACGGCAGATGGACTACTATGTCTTTTACTTCACTGCATCTTGACAGAGGTAACTGTCAAAGGGACAGTCACAAGCCTCCCAGTTTCATTCAAAATGTCTTAAATTGTGTTCTAAGGACGAACAAAGCTTTTACGGGTTTGGGAAGGGAAATTTCATTTTGAGGTGTAGTAACCCTTTAGAGCAGGGGTCACCAAGTTCGGTCCTGGAGGGCCGGTGTCCTGCAGAGTTTAGCTCCAACCTGCCTAAACACAGCTGCCTGGAAGTTTCAAGTATACCTAGTAAGAGCTTGATAAGCTGCTTCAGGTGTGTTTGATTAGGGTTGGAGCTAAACTCTGTAGGACACCGGCCCTCCAGGACCGAACTTGGTGACCCCTGGTTTAGATCATACCTGTCTGATCGCTACCACTTTGTTTATTTAAATGGGGAGTCATTACAGTTTTTACCAGTAAAGTACGGAGTGCCTCAAGGATCTGTCCTAGGTCCTCTACTATTTTCAATATACATGCTGCCCTTTGGTAATATTATTAGAAAACACGGGATTAATTTTCATTCTTATGCTAATGATACTCAATTATATCTCCACAGGACCAGATGAAACATCTAAATTATCGAGTTAACAGAATGTGTTAAAAATATAAAAAAACGTGATCATATTACCCCAATTTTAAAGTCTCTGCACTGGCTGCCTATTAGATTTCACATCGGCTATAAAATATTTCTTCTTACCTATAAGGCACTTAATGATTTAGCTCCTGAGTACATAACTAGTCTTCTAACACGCTACAATCCTTCACGATCCCTAAGATCTCAAAACTCTGAACTGTTGGTAGTACCAAGGATAGCAAAGTCCTCTAAAGAGGGGAAGAGCTTTTTCATATTTGGCTCCCAAACTCTGGAATAGCCTTCCTGATAACGTTCTGGGTTCAGACACACTCTTTCTGTTTAAATCTAGATTAAAGACACATCTTTTTAGCCAAGCATTCGAATAAGGCGTCTCAACTGTTCCTGCAGTTATATCTTTTAGCTCTAAAAAACAAATTTACATTTTCTTAGTTTGAACAGCAGCTACACTCATTTTCGTTCCTATTTGTTCTGTTTCTACCATTGGATTCTCACCCCGTGGTAACTAGGAATTAACAAGCTCCAGCCTGGATCAAGAACACTTAAGAAGAGATGATGCCAACCCCACAGAGGACTTCAGATGATGCCAACCCTGGAACAACACACAGCACTACTGAACTCTTCGACTGTTCCTTGTCTGTTTGATTGTTAAATTGATCTTTATCTCACATCTGTACATGTACAAACTACTAATACATTTACTGTAAACATTACTTTGGTGTAAAGCTGCTTTGCAGCAATATGTATCATGAAAGGCGCTATACAAATAAATTTGAATTTAAAAAGACGGAAAAGACTTGACTAACCTACTCTGTGTATCTCTTTCCCGCTAGACTCAGCCTGACCGATTGGCTCCCGCACTGGACCCATCCACCCGGGTTGACAGCACTGACTTGCACCCACCCCGCACTGGCACCATCACGGGAAGAACAAAGGAGAAGGAAGCACCGCAAACATGAAGAGCACGAAGCCGGCGACCACACAAGCACTGTTTTTTTTTACTTATTTTGCACTTCTGTAAATAAATCCACCCTCCGGGGCTCACAAAAGGTCTTGCTTTGTCGAGTCGTTCTTCACCAAACTTACAATATATTTATGGTATATACATACATGTGTGTAAGGCATCAGGCCCTCCGGTGTGTCCAAATGATCAAATCTCACTTAAAACCTGAAATACAGTAAGTCAAGATTTTCATGATTTCACCTTAAAACAAGCAAAAACTTCTGCCAATGGTGCAAAATACATTTTCTTTCTTTCTTTCAGTTAGTTGTACAAAATGCACAATTTATATCAAATAATTTTTATCTGTGTTTCATCTACTGAACCTGACCAATCCTTGTAAATATGATTACCTTGAACTAGTTTTTTTATTTTTTTTTATCTGAAACACTGTAAATGAATAACAGAAGACTGTAAACAGGACACTATAAAAGAGCGTGAGGGTCTGTGGATGACAGAGCAAGAGCTGGACATCAGTGAAGAATGAAGGCTTGGTTTTGTATCCTGCTGCTGCTGGAAAGCTGTGTGTTTGTGTTTCAGCAGCAGGTAGATGGAGGACTCACTGAGAATGAGATCAGTCAACATCTCAGCTCTGAGAACAGAAGACAGAGTCCACCTCAAACAGACGCTCTGAGAGATGAAGCTTCAGCTAACAGCCAACAATACTGTCATGTGAGCTTTTCTGACATCCACGCAGCACTGAGAGAGCTGACCGCCATCGTTACTGAGCAGAAAGCCAACATCAGGGCCTTAGAGACACAACAGAAGGAGCAACAGACGTTCATCCTGGAAGAACTGAACTAGAAAACTAATGGTATCTTCTAAAGCACATTCAATCTTTTATCATTGATTCTCAGAGGAAACACCAGTGTAATACACAGCATAGTGTGAATGTTAGTGAAAGATTGAGTAGTCACTGTGTAAATCATGTTATCTATCTAGTATAATGAGTAGAGATGTCTCGAGCTGATCTCAGGTATCAAGATCAGGGCGTGTCAAGTTTTATTTTAACTGATCAGTCTCCAAAACTCTATACTTATTTTCAGCGCAGGCTCAGAGGTAGACGTTTCAGCTTCAACACACAACTCACATTTCGAAGAACATGATTAATTAACTCCTTCGTATTGGATAAGGCTTTTGTCCAATCCGAACCGAAAACAGACTCTCATTGGGCAAGTTCACCTTGTTCTAAAAACTCTGTCACATACTTTTCCAACGTCCAGCCACTCTGCCGCAGACTCATAAGCCTACCTTCAGCCATTTCGCTCTCTTGCTGGTCCGTCTTGCGGTTTTTGGTCGATCAATCTGTTACGCTGCGTGTGCCAGGGGGCGGAGATCGCAGGAGACGAGGAAATGCCAACAAATAATAGACTTTTAATAAACAACATAAAAAGCTCTTTAAAGAAGATGAGGAGAGTAACTAAACATGGGTAACATTTAACATTGATCGACAAACTAGAATTTAAGAGACAGGGTATTTATACACAAGGGATTAATCAACAGAACTAAAACCAGATGGGAAGCACAGGTGGAACTGAATCAACTAATAATCAGACAAATGACAGGAAATCCAAATAAGGGCAAACAGGAACTAAAACAGGAAGACTTGAAAACAAAACTAAGAGCAGAACAGACAATGAACATAACAATGTGCAGAAGGTGGCAGTATTCTTCTTCCAGTAGATTTAAATCTGTGTTCAGATGCCATTAAAACCAAAAATCAGAAGAAATGTGTGAGAACCAGTGAGATCTGTTCTAGAGTGTCACAGATTCAGAGCTTGTAATATTATATTATACTGTATATACACACACATACTAGTTTTACTTTCTGCTCCACTCTATATACATTGGATTGATTTGAATAACTGTAATGTACTTGAACTGTGCACCAAACACTAGGAGTATATACCAGTATCAGATCAGCACTCAGACAGATCTCACCACAGATGCTCAGTA
>JAUCNO010000460.1:6944815-6970228 GCA_032353835.1 Enteromius viviparus
ATATGCGATTAAAATGCGATTAATTTCGATTAATTAATTACAAAGCCTCTAATTAATTAGATACATTTTTTTAATCGAGTCCCGGCCCTAATAATATTATTTTTTCTATCAAAAAACATAATTAAGAAGTAATATGCTATCTTATATCTTATCACTTATATAAGAAGTGATCTGCACTGTAAACCCTAATAAGTTGAGAGTACTCAAATGATTTGAGGAAAGTGATTCCCTCAGTTCGTTTGAGTAATTGAAAATTGACAACTTGATTTATTGAGTAAACGAAATGTGGTCTTTTGAGTTTTTCTCACACGTGAGTCAGACTTCTGAGTCGGAGTGCATTTACTATCTATGTCAGATCTTCCATATTTACAATCGGGTGAAACATTCTTCTATACATAAAATCTAAAAGTAAATAGACATGATTATGACAATATATGTTCTGTATGTGTTCTGTATGCAGCTCATGGTATTTCTATAACAATAAGCATGTTTATGATGTGGCAATTTTAAACATGCAGTGCTTGTCTGCCTATAGAATCAAAATCAACTAAATCATAATCAGAGGTTATTTCAATTACTCGATGATAATCACATACATATTCAAATCTGACTTGATCGCTTATTATACTTCTGTTTCAAGATGTTTTCTTGTAAAGCATTTTCCCTGTGTTTCTGGTGTAGAACGATACTTTATTTAGCTATATTAATTTAATGCTCAGTAGACAATGTTAAATCTATATTGGATACATATCTGAGGAAAAATGCATTGTTGATTTGCCTTATATGAAACAGCCTTAAGTTCCAATATTTTTTAAATATCCTGCTTCTAAATTGTGCCTTGTGTGTAAACAAGTCTGTGGTAAAATGAAGTAAACAAAGGACCAATTACTCACTGAAACTTAATTAAAAGTAAAGTTTATTCACTCACTCCCAACATTGGGATCAGAAGAAAGGCAATGCAAAGACTGCTTTTCCTCAACTTGGCAACCTTGCACAGCATTGTGTTGTTTGCAAAGCATCTTTATAGTTTTTATACTTTATAGAATTGGTGGGCAGGGCTAAACAAGCAGCGAGGTAGAAGCAGGTGTCTATCGTCCTCTGTGGAGGCAGTGCTTTAACGACACCATTACATTATAAAGTGTCACATTCTACAAGCTGTCGTTTTGGCAGAATGCCTTCAATATAAGCTTCTCAGTTCATGACCCCTTCAAATGATTCATGAAGTCCTGAAAGAAATGGATTTAACTCAATTACATGAAGTGATATGACTCTGTGCCTCCTTCAATTTGAGATTTTTTATCTATTTGGTTAAACAGTATAATACAGTAGGCATACAAAGAAGTATTTACTTCATTTACATTTTTAGTTCCATGAATAACTTCTAACATCCATGGAATCTTCTATTCCACAAAAGGTCTTTTACAGCAGAAACAAACTTCCCCTGAATATGAAATGTTCTTCACAATAAGAAGAAATGGTTGTACAACTGTTCAATGGAAGGTTCTTTTTAGAACCAATTATAGTGATGCTAGATTTAGCAACCACTAATTAAAGTTACCTCACAATGCAAGTACATTTTTTGTGTTGTGGAAAAACATATTGTGAGACATGGGAGGGGTTAAAAACATTGAAGGTAAGCTTGGAGGTTATGGGATCAAGACCCATAATATTCGATCTATCCATCATCACTATTGAGTAAGATACAATATGCCCAGGATACTCTTTAAGCCCAGGTTGATCCTAAAAGGCAGTATCTGTACTAATTGAATGGCAGCAGGTATTTGCACTAAGTGTAAGCAACGACAGAGGCTAAGTGAAAATAGCTAGATTGTATTTACACTATGTTAAAATGTTTTTATTGCAAATATTGGCAATACAACACAATCTGCACCTCAGTATTGCATATAACTTATTAAGTGTAAATTTTTATTTTTATTTATATTATTAAATGGACCTTACTAGCACAAAAAAGCCACCCCTACGTCAGTGGCCCTACCCTACAGTATAATCAACTTTTTATGTATATTATTTCCTTAATTTTTATTGAAAATGAATGCTTTTCTGATGTGATTTATAATTTGAAAAGTGAGAAAAAAGTTTAGAATTCGAACCGTGGTAAAGCATGTTAAAATGAGTACAGCACATATTTTATATTCTGCACCAAAGGAGCTGACAAATATCAACTGTCTTTTGTAATGTTGACTATCCCAATTACACGTTGGTGGGCTGAGTTGCAGTAAATAGCTTCTCCCAACAAGGTGGCTGTTTACATTTAGTATAAATAGATACTTCGTAAATTAACTGGAAATCAACTGGCATTAAACAATGATGTCAATGCAGGAACATCTAATGACATTTGAATTATTGGCAGGTGACTGTTGGTTGCTGGCGGCTATTGCATCTTTGACTTTGGATAATGCAATTCTGGAGCGTGTAGTTCCACCTGGACAGAGTTTTACAGAGGACTATGTTGGCGTCTTTCACTTTCAGGTTAGAACTTAAAGTGGGATCAGATGTCTAAGACCACACTAAAGATCTGTAATTAAAAACCTGGATTAAAAAATATATATTTTTACTAGTGGGCTCGGACTTTTGAACCTTGTGTGAGTATTAATTACAACACAAGCTGAGGAGACACTATCAGACTAATTGTTGTTGTTCGTGTCTCTCAGTTCTGGCAGTTTGGTGAATGGGTGGATGTGGTCATTGATGACCGGCTGCCCACCAGAGATGGGAAGCTGCTGTTTGTTCATTCAGCTGAGGGCTCGGAGTTCTGGAGCGCTCTCTTGGAAAAGGCCTATGCAAAGTAAGTGTGTGTAGGTTCTTTCATCATAAATTACCTGCTACTACTAACCTGAACAGTAATACTTAACAATTACATACTAAGTCATCTAAAACTGAAACCATTGGTTAACACTTTGTCAATCCACAGCCTACAAAACACACAATGTTCATGCAACATGCCACATACACGTGTCTATGACATCACCAATAAGTGGCACTGATTATTTTCATATTTTGAAGGCTTAACGGCTCATATGAAGCTCTGTCGGGAGGTTCAACCACTGAGGGTTTTGAGGATTTCACTGGAGGCATCGCTGAGAACTTTGAGTTGAGCAAAGCTCCTTCATACTTGTTTAAGCTCATGCAGAAAGCACTGACGCTGGGATCATTACTGGGCTGTTCCATTGATGTGAGTCACATTGCATTTCTGTTATTTCACATAATTTTAAACTTAGACCTGTGGTCTGTGGTCTAGTTAACAAACACGGTTTAGACACCTAAGCTTTTATAGTATTTAGAAAGATTCAGAATATTAATTTCCTTGTGAAAACGAACAATTTGCATGTGCTTTGTGTATGTCTTGCAGGCAGCTTGCAAAGAAAATTTGCTGCATGCAAATAGGTGGACTCGCCCCTATTTAAAGAAGGATTTTGTGTCTGGAAATATAATGTTAGCTCAGGAGTTTCAAGCGTGACAAGCATTATCATTGCAGTAGTACATAACAATTTACAACAAATTACAAACAGATCAAAAATACAAATCTGCCAATATAAGGTTTATTTAACATCTACTAAGTAATACTATAATACTACATATATATCAAGTGTATAACTAAAACACTGCTTAGTCTTCAATGTATAAATCCAATATGAAAGAAATAACATATTTTGTCATTGTAATGTTATCATAAATGACAGACAGATGCAGGGGAATTCGGCTGCTATCTCTTTAAGACAAAATGCACAGATCCAATATGGTGAAACACATCACGTTTCCCCACAACTGTGTTTACGTGAATACTGTACATGACCAGCATTTTGAAATAATAATTATGTGTATTTGACTAATTAACCACAATATGAGAAGAAAGATTACTGAATTCACACTCGCATGCAGCCATAGCAGGTCTATACAGGTGGAGCTGGGGAAGGTGGAGGGTTTCTGAAGTGAGCAGACAGTTTATCTATAATAATATAAAATACTCACTAGAATGCTGCAGGGAACGGCAATCCTGGCACCATCCACTGAAGAGTGTGCCTTCAACTGTGGGCATTAACTTGATTTAATAAGGCTTCAGGAAGGTTAGAGGAAAGAGTGGCCCTACATATTTTTGCTTAAATGTTTAATGTCTGAAAGTTTTTTTCTTTTCTTTTTGCATGTTTTTAAAAGAGTTCAAAGAACTCAAGTCTTTACCATTTATTTCATCAAAAATATAGTAAAAACTGCCAAACCGTTTTCTATTCGAATGTGTTAAATGCAATTTATTTCTGTAATGCAAAACTTTTTTTTTTTTTTTTTTTTTTTAATTATTGAACAGATTACCAGTTCCTATGAGACAGAGGCAGTGACAAGTCTGAAGCTGGTAAAGGGTCATGCCTACTCCGTCACGGGTGCAGAGGAGGTCAGAAACCTGCATTGACACTGCAACATGGATTTGATAAGAATACTTTAGAGGAGCTCTAATGGCTGTCATCTTACAGGTTCATTCCAATGGCCGTCTGGTTCAGCTGGTGCGTATCAGGAACCCTTGGGGTCAGGTGGAGTGGACGGGTCCTTGGAGTGACGAGTGAGTTTCCCCAAACAGACCTTACTCCTTTAACATCAGTTTTCAGACTCCTGTAAAATGTACGTGTTTTTCAGTTCCAAAGAGTGGAACAGCGTCCAGCCGGAGGAGAAAGCTAAACTGGATTATTCAGCTGAAGATGGAGAGTTCTGGTAAGAAAACCTGAGCTTTTAACTTTCAACAATGTAACAAATATGTAGAATACTAATTAATCTTCCTCGTCCCATCAGGATGGCATATTCAGACTTTATACAGCAGTTTTCAAAGTTAGAGATCTGTAATCTGACTCCAGACACACTTTCAAGTGAAGTTGAGAGCCGTTGGAACTACAGCCAGTTTGAAGGCAACTGGAGGGTGGGATCCAGCGCAGGAGGCTGCAGGAACAACCCAGGTAAATGAAATCAATCATTAGGTTTGATTAAGCTGTTTTTTTGATCCACGGTCTGATCATCTGGTTCTTCTTTCTAGCTACATTCTGCTCTAACCCCCAGTTTATGATCAAGCTGGAGGAAGAGGATGATGATCCTCATGATGGAGAGGACGGCTGCACGATCCTTGTGGGTCTGATACAGAAAGATGGTCGCAAAGACAAGCGTTTTGGACGAGACCTGAACACCATTGGCTTCGCTATCTATAAGGTAACTATTAACATTGATAACTATAGTTTCATGAGTCTGCTCCAAGATGCATCACAACATTTCAAGATTCATGGGTTGTGTAGTTCTTCACCTTAAGTTTGTAGAGTTAAAATTTTTCCTTAGGTTGAAAAATTTGTTAATTGCATCTAAGCTCCTGGTAGGTCTGTCTTAGTTAAAATAATGTGATTTTATTTCCAAAACTCAACTGTTCCACTTTATTTAACACACTTTTCCTGTGACATAACTGCCAACATTTCCACTAATATTTTTTAGATGAATTAGAACACTGAATTATACAATATTCTTTGGTGTTTTTCAGGTTCCAGATGAGGTGTGTATGAGCTCAAGATATATTGTACATCAGAGTAACTGGACACCACAAACGTAATCAGTTGTTTTTCAATTTTCTACAACTCTACGGAAGACTCTAAAGAGACATGGTGTTGGTTTTCAAAAAAAAAAAAGGAACAAAACAGACATTTCAATGCTTTGCGTTCATTGGCTAAACTTTTATGATGGAAATAATATGAGTTAAAATGAGAAGTTTCTGCAAAGTTAGAGAACTTAACGTTTTTTGCATAAACATAATTGTCCAAAGCTTTAATGTTAAAAATCATGTTGCTTTGGGGCTCCACACAGTGCTTTTAAATGAAACAACCTCAAAAGCCATTTCATCCACTTATGTTTGTGTTGCAGTTCAAGGGTCGCAATAACATTCATCTCGGTCCTGATGTACTGCTGCGTCAGCGCTCCATCGCAAAGAGTAATACCTTCATCAACCTGCGAGAGGTGAGCGAGCGCTTCAAACTGTCTCCAGGTGAATACGCCATCATCCCATCCACTTTTGAACCAAATCTCAGTGGAAGCTTCATACTGCGTGTGTTCACAGAGAAAGAGGCCGATGCCAGGTTTGTCCAAAACATTTTAGTCGATTTCAACATGAAAAATAAAATAAATCTAATATAAGATTATATAGTTAATGTTTTAGACCACAAAGAGATACTGTTGAACAGGTTCCGTTCTGCCTAGAGAGAATAGTTACACTAAAAATCTGTTTCTTTGTCATAAATCATAAACATTTTTGTCCCTGCAGCCCCTTGGATGCAGAGATCAGTGCAGATGTAGAAAAGGTAAACGTATTATTATTTAAAGGAAAGATCTTTATATAAATTCAGATATATAACCACATAAAATCAAAATGACCCTTTTTAAAATAATAATATCAATATTTTTTTTTTTTCCCAGCAATACATATCCGAGAGTGATGTGGACCCAGATTTCAAACAACTTTTTAATCAGTTTGCTGGAAATGTAAGTCATTTTTAAATTAAGGCCAGTCATTTTCAGTTTGAGGTCATAATTATTATGACACATGATCTTGTCTATACTTTGCAGGACTCAGAGGTCTCTGTGTTTGAACTAAAGCAGGTCCTGGACAGTGTTATCTCAAAACGTAGGAAAACAAATTTTCTCTATACATATTTGTGTGAATGCATGTATTATGTAGTGGCTTGAAATTGAAAATGAAACTCATTCTGTTTTGTGGTATTTTACACAGGAGCGGATGTTAAAACAGATGGATTTAGTATGGAGACCTGTCGCCACATTATCAGTCTGCTAGATGTATCCTTACCTCACTGGATCATATGATGGACATGATGAATACTACATGTATTAATGCAGAGATTCGTTCATCAGCCAAACCCATTTGACTTTAAACCTTTACTTGAATTCCTCCTTAGAATAATAAATATTTCAGTCATTTTTATAGAATGCTTTTTAATTTTCATTTTGAAAATTCTTCTTTTAATTTTCCTTTTTTATAACTTCATTAATTATGAGTTTTTAATCAACCTACAAACCCATGCAGTTCTCTGACAAATCTTCAGGGGTTCAGGAACCTCAGTTTGGATTTTATTTACAGATGATGTTTTTTATCCCTGTTATAACCCTTGACCTCAGTCCAGAGAGATGGCAGCGGCAAACTCGGCCTCATGGAGTTTCAAATACTGTGGACAAAGATCCAGAAATATTTGGTATATTATATCTTGGTGTAATTTACAGATAAATTAAAACTCTCTAATATAATATTAGACAATAACTGATAATGGAAGGCATTAGGTGCTGAAAAAAAATCTTTAATTTATTTAGCGATATTAATTGCCGAATCTGTATTTTCTGTTATTTCTCTCTAGGAGGTTTTTAAGAAGCATGATAAAGACAACTCAGGCACTATGAGTTCCTATGAGATGAGAGATGCCATGAAAGCAGCAGGTACTAGGTCTATGTCTCATTTCAAATGGTAATACCAGTAAATTGGTGTAAATTTACCAGAACAACTTTACCGTTAAATCAAAACCACAGGCCATTTCATTTGTTATCAGTAAAGCAGCATTCACACATCAGTTTTAAAATACTGGTTAATTCTGTGACTTTATTCACCAAAAAAGACCTCTTACCAGTAGCACCCCACAATGTTGAGTTTTAAACCTTAAAGGATATTTGCAAATAAACTGGCAGAACAAATGTACCTGTATTTTAAAAGGTCCTGTTCACACACAGTGATTTAACAGTAAGGTATCATTAATTTATTCTAAAAGTGGTCATAATAAGGAGTGCATTAATGTTTTTTTTGTGTTTTTCTCCACAGGGTTCCAGCTGAACAATGAGGTACTTCAGGTGATAATCTCACGTTATGCTAATCAGGAGTACACCATTGACTTTGATTCCTTCGTTGGCTGCCTCATTCACCTGGAAATGTTCTTCAGTAAGTTTTGCTAAAGATTATCCAGTTTAATGTTTTGAATTACCTTAAATAAATCACTATAAACACGAATTTTGCCAATGGTTTAATATAGCATTTTCATCTTTGCACGGTGCAGAAATGTTTAAGGTGTTTAATAAGAAGAAAAATGGAAAAATTGAGCTGGATATCCTGCAGGTGAGAGACAAGTGTGAACATGGATTTATGAAGATTGTATCTTCTCAATGTAGCATTTACAGATGTGTTGTTTTGTGTTTTGCAGTGGCTCTGCTTGACTCTCAGTTAAAAATCCACTCACTATAATTGCATCAGAAGTCAATTTATTTTCTGCAACTGAAATGAAGAAGATCTGAAATACACAAAAGTAAAATCAGAGTAAAATCAATGAAAGATGGATATTATCTAAACCTAGATTTGCTTAAAATTAATTTGCTTAGGCCCTCTTAGGTTGAAAATTTGGCCACATTAAAGATGACTAGAGATGCAACTTCTGGTAATTTTATGTCATGTTTACAAATAATTACCATAGAAATAGCATAGTACATAGTTTCTACCATACAAACCATTAATTAATATGCCATTGAATCATAACCACCAGAGTGGTGTGTGTAAATTCATGGCGTCATCTATTTTATTTTATATTCTACCAATTCATGCAAAATTTCTTTAACGCCTTAACAAACTCCATCTAACATTACATATTCCCTAAACACCTTTAATATCCCATTTCTTTCCTAATTTGATGCATTATAAGTAACTGTTTTAACTTTCATTATAAATGCTTTAATATTCTCTTTTAATAGTCCTTAATCTTTTGCTAGTGCTTATCAAAGTTGTTTTTAATTAGTGTTTTTTCTTAATTTTTTTCCATTAGAAATCTGTTTTGTCTTTATGATTTAATGTTTTTTTCTTGTTAATTTGTCAGCTGTTAAGTTTTCTTGAACTCCTGCATATGCTGGTTTCCAACAAAGCTGAACATCTATTCATAGTTTAGCAGTGCTATGTATTTCTATTAGAATGTTGTCTCTAGTTGTTTATGAACACTCTGTCATTCAAATCTGAATAAAATACAACTCTGTCTGGTTTGACTTTATTCACCTGTATTTAGAGGGTTAACAGGATGGCTATATATACACAGACTAATGACTAACACAAAACACAATAAAACTATAGGCTCAGGGTCGGCCCTGGGCATAGGTGGAGTAAGTAAATGTTAGGGGTCCCGCCGATCCCTAGGGGTGCCAAAATGAGTGGCAGTATACAACTGGGCTTATTAAGATTTTATGTACTTTAAAGATGTATGTTTTTTCAGTTTAATTTGTGGTAATAACATCAGAAAGGGCTATAGTTAAGTTTAACAATGCTGCCATCTACTGGAAATCGAACACTTTTCAGTAATAAGGTTAACAAAAATAACAAATACTGTAACACATCTAATGTCCATTGTTAGTTCAAGTTAGTTATTAATACATTCACTAATGTTACCTTATTGTAAGTGTTAGTGTTTTACTATCATCAGCTTTTTTTTCCAATAAAAATAAAAAAATCAAGACAAAGCTATGCAGTTTCTGTGTGAATGTTTGAACACAATGATTATTGGTGGAATGGGCCATGAGGCAAGGGGAACCAGGTAAAATCTCACCTAGGGCAGCAAATTAGCCAGGGCCGGCCCTGTATAGGCTTGTTCGAGATGAACAATGCCAGCCTATCATCGGCTGGTGAGCTCTGCCTCTTGCAGTTGGGGGCCGAATTGAAAGTAGAGACATCAATTCGGACACTTTGTGTTCCCGGGAGTGACGCACATGCAGTGTTTATACTCTAAAATACAAAATTTGTCAAATGCATTTCAGAAATGTTTTCTGTAAAAGTACTGTAACAATCCAAAAATGTAGTTTTAGTAACAAGTTCTTGTCCAAAAAACTACTTCAGTAAGAGTAAATGAGTAGCTGATTTAAAAATGATGTAAAAATGATGTAAACAGTCCAAGCATCAAAAAACAGGTAAACCAGGAAACACGGAAAGGCACATTTTCACCTCTTCACCCAAATGTTCCAGGGTCAACAAAGATGTACCACCAAACATAGTAGAACGAGGTTCTGCATCTCCCTATCTCCTGGATCTTGTGGTCAGTCTGGCCATTAGTCTGAAGGCGATACTCAGATGCTTTACAATTGCATTAATAGTTCAGTAGCTCTTCTCAAAGTTGATAACAGTAGAGGTGAAGCTCAAAACTTGATTAGCTTCACAGCAGTGCCATCTTCCGGATATTAAAGTCATGTTTAGTCAGAAGGTGCATTTCTAATCGGTTTTAGGCTGTAGGACTGTTCATGTGTTTTATTTGAAAGAAATATCATATTATATTGTATAAAGTAAATTTACAAATAGACTTAATAGTCTTCACTGTATAAATTCAATATGCAATTATTTTCAAAGATAGTTAGTGATTTTCTTTCTGAAATATTTGAAAGATTTGTTCTGCCAAACATGTATGAGATGCCTTCTGCTGTTGAATGCAAAAGAATATACTTGGAACAATACTGGAGAAATGTTTTTTATTCTTTAATATCTTATTAATTGCAGTCTCTTAAATATCCTAACACTACACATGCTTTATCTTTAACTATTAACATTCAAAGAAGACACAAAGACAGGCATTTCGACACAAAACTGTGTATCTGAACAGGCACGAAAATAACTCCAGTATAGTCAGGCGTGTGCTGTTTAGTCAGCCTCAAGTTTAGTCAGCTAAAACAGTGTGCACATTTAATTCTGCCCCACTGCTTACCATCCACAAACAGTTTAGAACCATTTGTTTTTAAACCACAATGCTTAAAATGTGTTTAACTGATGATCTTACACAATGACGTGCAAAAAGACAAATTTCTATTGGGTTATCAAATGTCAATCTCAAATGGTAATTCATGGCATGTATGGAAAAGCTCAACTAAACAATGCTAATAAGAAGGGGGCATGGGAGCTTTGCCAATAAAAGCTCCAGTTAATCTATTCCTTCAGGCGTCTCCTCCTTGTTTAGGCCCTAAGGCTTCAGCCCAACCTAGCCTTATGTTTAATCTGACCCTGCAGGAAGGGAGGTTACTAAGGATCAGAACGGAGTGATTTGAGCCTGTGGGGAAGTTGAGCCACCCCTTGTTTCTAGGCAAACTTAAACAAAATTTGTGATAGCATTATAGCACGCATACATCCAGGAGACATCTATTAAACATCTGCATTTGCACATTATTTAGGTTATTTCCTCATATCTCTCTATCTCCTTTAACATGTCAAATAAATGTCTATAAGATGTCTTTAAGATGTTCATGATTTAGAATGTATGTAAAACTGACATCTGAAATGTTAACGGTTTGTGTTTTGCTTTGTTTTTTCAGGTCTAAATACCTTTCAGGGTTAAAATGAGTTTAGTCTGAAAACTTGACAGACATGCAAGAAGCTTAATAACTTTGGGATGAACAGGAAAGACTGTAATCATGCTGAAGTCTGTGGTTTTTTTGAATTTGCATGTTAAACCAGCACACATGGGTGTGGTGTTTGAGTGTCTGGCTATGTAGTAGCCTTAACATCAAAACACACTTTCATCATATTTTTGCCAATCTTTCTTTTGAAATCAAGGATTTTTATGCAACTTGCTTATTTACAATTCCTATTTTATTTTGTATTTTTTCATGCATTTAAATGTTTTTTTAAACATGTTTTTTGGTTTACATCTATTTTATGCAAATATACCATATGCATGTATAATGTTTAAATAAATGAACACAACTAAAATATAATTTATTGATAGAAAACATATTTTTTCCTTCATATTACTTGCTTATAAATATAGTTTTCTGAAGGTAAAGTAACTGAACTAAATTTTATCCTACATTTAACTATGTGCTTTAGAGAACTGTATTCATTATACATAACGTTACATGATGTGTAAAACCAGTTTAAAAACAACACCTGCCCCTATGTGCTGAAAGGTGGGTCTGACTCCACCCCTCACCGCTTTACCATCCAGCAGCTCTCACTTTAAAACCAGCATCAGTCTCATAGAAACACATAGAAAGCTTCAGAGGAACTTGAGTACGACTACCGAGCAGCATGTCTAATATTACTAAAGTTCTTTCTCGGAGGCAGGATAGAGGAGAAGGATTGGGAACAAATGAGAAGGCGATTCCATACAATAAGCAGGACTACCAGACCCTGAAGCAGGAGTGTCTGGTGAAAAAAACCTTGTTTTGTGACCCGGCCTTCCCCGCTGAATCCGACTCTCTGGGATACAATGAGCTCGGGCGGTACTCCTTTAAGACCAGGGGAGTGCAGTGGAAGAGACCTAAGGTACTGTTTGCTTTCTTCCACACAGGTGGAGTCTAGGTAAATATTAAGATGTGCTTTTGTGATCCTTGTTTGTTTTATAGAATTTATTTGTACTTGAGACAAACCTTAAAAGTAATTGTACTCAATCGTTTAAATGCAAAAATTTAGACTTTTTTTAAATAGCGAAGTTATTTAAAGAGCATAGTGAGGTCAATTCAAAAGAGTAATAACAATATTAAAATAATAAAACAGTTAAATCAGATGTTACTGCATGAAACATATTTTTAATTATCTACTCAAGTGTTTTTGATATTTGCATTCAAAAGGTACAGCTGAAGGGGTTTCAGTGTTTAATACAACTATTAAATTCATTTATTTAATGTATGTTTAATAATAAAATCTTAATAAGCCCAAAGTGGTGCAAAGTGTCCAATAGCTTGACAGAAATCAGGAGCAGAAAGTACATATAATTAAAGAAAAGAAAAATAAACAATATCTCTGAGATACATGTATTGTTATGTGCATATGTGAACATGTTTTCATGTGCGTGCACCAGGTAACTGACGGCAGCTCGGGTTTCTCTTTAGATGTGAGGATTATCTTCTGTGTCTGTTGATACTTACAACAAACAGACTCTGTGTTCAAAAGTGTGCATTGTTAGATTAAATACGCTTTTTATCAGCATTTTTTTTTTGTTTATGAATACACAAGGCACAGCACATTAGCCCAATGAAAGCCTGTTTGCTTAGAGCAAATACAAGCTATTGTTATTAAGGTGTACTTTTACATAACGTAACTCTATCACCTCTAATTGTTCTTGCATTGTCCCTTTTTTAAAGGAGCTCTGCTCAAACCCTCAGTTCATTGTGGATGGCGCAAAGCGGACAGACATCTGCCAAGGAGCTTTAGGTGAGGAACGAGCCTTTTCTCAGAAAGGTGTTCAGGTGTGTCCTGTAGCATATAGATTAATTATTTAAGAATTCCACTAACTCATACAGGTAAGTATCACTGAAGTGCAGTATCAAAAAACTATGATATATATGGAATTTCTGCTATATTAGTTACATCTATCTGCTGGTGTGTCTGCTTTGTTGACATGGGTAAACTGTCCTCCACCCTAAATCCACACAGACTCATATTGTGCAGTGCTAACGACCATGACATAACAAATATGTTGATGTGTGAATTTTTCAGAAACATTAAATTAAATTACAATTACTTTTAACATTTAATAATAAAAAAAACAAGGATTTTAAAGGAGTCATGAACTGGCTTTTTTTATTTTGTACCGTTTTCTGAGGTCCACTTTTAACGTTATCATATAATATTTAGGGCCGGGACTTTAACGCATTAATTTAGATTAATTAATTACACAAAAATAACGTGTTACATTTTTTGGTCCCACTTTATATTAAGTGTCCCTAGTACCTGTGTACCTTCATAGTAACTAGATGTGTATGTAGTATGTAATCACAGTGTAAGTACACACTGGTACATAGTATCTACAGCTGTAATATTACTGTAACTATACACATGTAACACCCCTCAGAATGGTATGTGTAAGTACAAATGTGTAACAGGACATTGGTAACAACACTCTTTTCACTTCACCAAGTAGTCATGTAACAGGAATACAGAGCTACATTTAGTAACAGCAGTATGTATAAGAGTAACTGGAACAGGAGGTGATCAGGGGGTGTAGTTGGGTAGGTGTAGGGATATGTAAAGTGGGTGGAGTTGGTGCACCTCTGTAACACCAGTGTATATACACGATAACTCCTCAGGAACTGTCCACTTAATATAAAGTGTAACATTCTGGACACCAACCACAATTTATATGTAAAGCCTAATTTACAGTAATTACATGATAAATCCATAGCAACTGTCTATTTAATATAAAATGTAACACTTTATTTATCAAAAAGTGCTGTTAGTCCTGTTACACATCTGTACTTTCACACACCATTTTGAGGGTTGTTACAGATGTGTAGTTACAGTAATATTACAGCTGTAGATACTGTGTACCGGTGTGTACTTACACTGTGGTCACATACTACATACACATCTAGTTACTATGGAAGTACACCGGTATTAGGGACACTTAATATAAAGTGGGACCTAACATTATAAAGGATTATATATTTTTGGAAACAAACTGGCAGCAGAAATCACAGAACAGATCATTTCATATGAAGTAATGTTAAACAGTTTAATAATGCATTTGCAAACAAAGTCATTGATATGACAACTAAATAAACACCGCTATTTCTATATTCATCAGGATTCATTTTTAGGTGTAGTCAATATGTCAGTTTTGTACATTAAAAAGCTGAAAATACATCAGTATTGTCCATTTTAGTGCCTGTAAAAAGGAATGTTAATTTTTATAGAACAAAATTTTACGTAAAATACGTACAAATTATCATCCGATCACCTTGCAGCCCATAGAGGGCTCAATGTGAAATCAACGCATTTACTGCTGAGTACAGGACCGGCTTTACTGACAAAATCACCATTACATATTGGGCGATGATTATCCTGCATCCCTATTATACATACTATATATTCTATTAGATATAATAAATAATTAACTGCTTCACTATACTTTTCTTAAATAAATGCAACCGTGGTGAGCACAAGACAAAATCATCACTATTCTAAACTGCTAGCGCAAATGTTTTATTTCTACAATTGCAACATTTTTAAGCTGTTTGTAGCATGTTCTCATTAATGTTTAAAATATCTGAATGGGAAAGAAGAACAACTGTTCCAATGAAAGAGAGTGAGACGCAAAAAAAGCCCTTCCCTCCATCACTACATCCATTATACTTCTGTCACACTGCCCACTCTGTCCATACTGATGTCTCTGCACCTGCGCCTACTTTACATTCTCCTCCCATTGCACCAGTTCAACTGATATAAACATATACACTCGTCAAATATAGAGGTCCCAAATGAAGGGTTTGCAGCGATACCATGGAAGGACCATATTTTAATATTCTAAAGAAGATTTCCTGACATGAACAACCTTTTGTGAAACGGAAAGATTGCATGAATGTTAAAGATTCTTTATAGAAGCATTGGTGCCAAATAAGTACCTTCATTTTTCAAGGGTATGCCATTAAATTATTAAAGAACTGACATATATTAATGTCATGTGGAAACATCTTCATAATTTTGATTGATTTTGTATGTTACATCTGTCTGGCCAAACACAATGAAAGCACAGCTGAAAATAAAGCATCAGGTGTGAATTTACACATTTGTGGCTTATTAATATCAACTAGGCCATACCGACATAGCTTGAAATGACCTTCCTAGAGAGTCTATTCTCATGAACTAATTATTGTTAATGAGCCGGGGTGAGCTGAGCCCTGGGCTCCGTTCTTCTAATATCAAGCTCATTTGATTTGTCCATCAAACCATTAGGTTTTAAACATTTGCTTATTTCAAGACGTTTTGAGAGGGCACAAATGCAAAACTATTGACTAAGTGAACAAAGAAAGGCTAAGAATAATGAGGCTCGAAATTAAGATGCTAAAAGTTGTATGAGACAAAAGTTGAATAAGTGATAGAGAGTGGGTTTGAAGCACTGTTTCACTTTTAAAAGCTGTATACATACTGTATATAAACATTTCATTACATGTATGTGATTTTGTGCTAATTTGCTATTGTACTAACTATTAAGCAGACTGCATGAAAACAAATGAGTCATCGATTTGCCAAAAAGTAAAAGAGTTATGAATCACCATGAGATCACATCCTTGGCTTCAAGTTAGATGCACATACATACTGTACAAATCCCACGAGCCAAAGCGTCCTTTAAATATTGTTGTGTCTGTTAACATATGGTTCTGTTTGCGTACATATTCTTAAACCACAAAGCTTGCATGCAGTAAATTAGTAAATCACTGCATAAACACACTAAAACCAGCCAGATTGAGTCTTTTGTGTGATCAGAGGGGAAAAAAGTAAACTATGATAAATGCATTTTGAAATGACTTTTCTTCTGTAAAATATGCATCTCCCCTCAGTCACAGCAGAAGATAAAAGTGCATCCAGCACAGTAGTTAAATGTCTGGAGACTATTGAAAGGCCTGTTATCAGATCTCAGACTGACCAAAAGTAACTCAAACAATCAAGCAATTGTCAGATGGCCAGACAGAATTAAACAGAAACTCTGCACAAACGTCCTCTCTGTGTGCGAGTGCCCACGGATGAGTGTGAGAGCGTTCGTTTTTGCTTTCCTTACCGCAGAAGAAAAGTCACAAAGCTCTAACGGTTCCTTGACCGTTTATCATTCATTGTGATGTCTGACGTCATATAACATACTGCGAGAAGAGAGTCTTTAGACATGTTAAGCGATATGTTTGCAGACGTCGCTGCCGTTAAACACACTCTATCTGAATGAAAAATGCGACATCTGCAAAATGCATTGGCCACATCAAGCAAAAATTTACGCAGCTAATGGTTGTCATAATGGCAGTATACTATAACATAGGCTATAGAATGAGAGTTAAACGAGTTAGAACAGAGTTCACACATTTTTATCCTTTCTTCTTTTCCATGTTGTGTGTAACATATTTGGATTACCTTCAATGTAAATTCATTGCTCAGCCCCCAAACATTCTCATTATAACAATACCACAACCCAACTTCTCTTGGGTTTCTGTAATTATAACATTTCAAAGATATAAACAGCTAGTGCGCACGCACCTGGACCAAAGTTAACTTCCGGTCTGTGTTTGTTTATCGGTCTGGTTAGTGCTGCCTGATACAAAGGCAGCTACCGGAAGCTACGTTCGGGCCAAAAAAGCACGCATGCGCAGAAACGTTTCTTTTTGTTGTCAATGAAATGTCTACATCACAAACCAACTGAAAAAAGTCACACAGACAGCTAATCGAGCACTTGATATGCTCCATTTTTCTCACAGACACCAAAATAACCATATAATAGTGCAAACTAAATATCAGTGAAACAAATTTAACACACCTCCTCTCATTCTGACGGCACCCATTCACTTCCATTGGTGAGCAAGTGCCACAATGACACATTTATCCAAATCTGATGAACTAAATATTCATTCACATAAACTAAATCTGAACTAATTATTATTATACTAAGGATTTGTAAATATTTTGTACAGTTAATGATGTCAGTGTGTCAATAGAGTGCATTTTAATGTAAATTTAAGTAAACATACGCTTGGTAGAATCACATTTTAAGCAAAATACACACAGATACTCATAAGATCATGCCGTCCAGACAGTGCTGGATATATTTGTGGTCTATCTAGTGATAATGGGATCCATCTCCCTCTCTAGCTCTCAGGGTATATAGAGCATTAGGACTAGCATCTACATCAACACAGCTTCTCATCATTTGGGTCGAAGCATTTAATATTTAAGTGTGCCATTTTAACATTACACTCTATATTTAGCCTCGCTTGCATGTTACAGCTGGCCAGAGGAAGATAAATGAAAGAAGAGACAAAAATACTGAATGTATTCATCCAATGCATTCATTATAAGAGGTCTCCTCGTCCTCCTTACCTCACTTTTAAACATCTGAATAAATAAGCTTGCTCATCTTTGCCAAAGCGGTCTTTACATTTTTGCTGAGTTTAAACTTTGGTGCAAATTTTTCTGCATTTCTTTGCTCTCTCCTGTGATCGTGTTATCACACACAGCAGCATTAAGCTCAGAGTTTCTCACAGTCACTCGTAGCACTTTTATAACCAAGAGATGCTAAGAAACATACTCATTACAGTAAGTTTCTTGCATTATCTTTTGTTTTTAAAAAATCCTTATATTCCAACAAAAAGCATACTGTACATGTCTCATGTTTTATACACAAAGAGATAAGTCTACACTTTCTGTACACATACAATGGCAAAGTAATGTAGTTGTATTTATTTTATGTGAAATGTATTTTCTGTATGGTTGCACAGACAATAAAGCAATAAACACTGACATATTGATACATTTCTATAATTATTTAATCTTAATTATTCGGGTGATTTAATGTCAATGAGTTTGTGTTTTCAATCTCATTCTAAATGTTAAATTCTGTTACATTCGAATTCACATAATTTAAAACAAAAATACACATAAAAAACTGAACATCAGTAACATTTCAGTCATTTTTTACTATTATTGATTAATTCATTCATTCATCGCCAGACATCATCTAATATACTGCTTTTTTTTGGATAAAATTATAAATTATTGCAATTACATGTAATTAAATACTGTACAATTTTAAGAACTGGTTAAGGTTTGGTTTAGAGTTATGAGAGATTATCTATATAGAGATATACTGTAACTTAAATTATTGCCACTGTACATTTTTGTGCCAGGTTTATTTTTTAAACACTGATATATTATTATAAAACTGCTTTTGTTTCAGTTTAGTGACCGAAAATGTACAGGAATACTGTATCCATAAAACGGTAAAAATGTCACCGCTTAAAAGTCTATATATGATATAAATGATTTACGAATATTTTACATTTCTATATAAGTACATACAGTTCTACATTTTAGATGCTGTCAGCTGTAGCATCTTCTCAAACGTACAAAAAAGATGTTTTAATATCTGTAATTGTTATCTATAAATGTCTGCAATCTGAGTTTCTGATATAAAGATGTACTTAAGTGGGTCAAAAAATACGGCAAGCTAATTGCATTTAACATGGAACTAAGTGTCATAAAACATTACACTCAGTTCACGCTTAAGTATAAACTTATATATTAAAAAAAAAAATCTAAATGGTAATTTTTCACTTTTTTTTAGGAGCATGCAATTGTAGATTTTAGTGTCCTAATATACTCTGATATATCTGACGCCGCCTCTCATAGATTGTTTGTGAGTAATAATTTTCACCCGAATCACACCTCAGGCCAAAACCAATCAAATGAACCCAACAAGCGCATGAGATAACTGAGAGGATGAGAAAAGACATCATCGCACCACAGCCCAACAAATGCGTCAAGGTGCAAGACAAGGCTTTGCAGTCCCTTCCATTCCCGTCAGTTTCACAGGGTCAAGTGCTTGACGTCAAAAGCCATGCAGCCGTACCCTTTGTTGTGCATGCTTACGTAAGATATCCATGCTCTTCCTATTCTTATTCCACTCCCTCTGTTCTCATCTATTATCAACGTATCCCCAGAGCCTGGAGAGCGACCCATCCCCCATCCTAAATGAGAGAGATTGATAGAGACACCATGGTGCATCTTGCATTTTCCTTGCCACCTTCAACACCAGCAGCAGCAGAAGCAGCAGCGCTTGCGGAAACAGCTTCAGTGCAAATCATCAGTGCAAACTTCACAATCCTCGTTTTCACAAACCTACACCAATTCTGTAAAACGTGAAATTCTTACCTTTTTTTAAAATCGGGCTGTCTTCGCCCAGTCCCTCGTATTCTTTGTCTCCACGTCGTCTGTCTGTCTTCATCTAGAGCACATCCTCAGCAAAGGTCTGCGGTGGCTCAATGCATGTATGTGAATGCAAGCCAGCGATGACGTGCAGACGTGTGAAGCTAGCAGAGCATAGTTTCAACCTCAGACATCACTTCCTCTGCTTCACAATGTGTTTCCCTTTACTGTGTTGACACATCCTCTTCTCTGCCTCTCCGTTACTTGTGTCCTCTGCACAAACCGCACATGCAAAGGCAGAAAGGGCTCGTGCACTGAAAAAATGGGGTGGAGACAATATTCATTTCATTCAGATGGCACTAAAAATACTATTCCAGTGATCTCTGAAAAGAATCATTTTTACAGTGCATGGGTGGTGTGGACAAGTTTGTGTCAAAAAAACGCTGATCTTACCTTCCAGATTTCATCTCAGCTCCACATAAAGACCTCTGTCTCTTCTCCTCACGCCTGTGATCTCTCTGCTCGATGTTTGCTTAACCCAGATATATCGATACAGAAACGCAATCCACGGTTGACAGCTTGCTGTAAGAAGCTCACATCCTGCGGCTCCTACAGGGGCAGGTTGAAGTGCTCTCTGTCTTTTTCTGTCCCTCTAGCGTGCCGTCTTTAATACCCATTCACATCAAACTAAAGCCAGCCCCTTCCTCCGCCCCGCACTCGCTGCTGCTCTCCACCCCCTCCTGTCTTTTCTCTCCTTCACCCTCTTGCTTGGATATCTCTTGCCCTCTGGCTCCTCACTGTAGCTACAGTAATCCTTTCTTTAGCCTAATATATGGATGATTAGAGAGACTAGAGTCATATGGACTAGAAATAAGGTTTTTTTTGCTGCAATGCCATTTTGGTTTTCTTAGTGTTCACACAATTTCAATCATCTAAAGAATTTATTTTGCCAGATGAAATGGAAAGATTCCGTGGATGTTAAAGATTCTACATGGAATCATCAGTTTTCAATAAAGAACCTTTCATTCCATTTTTTGGGAGGGTGTGTGAATGCATGCACACTCCTGCCTCTGCCAGCACATACATACACAGACACTCAGGATAGGAAGTGACTAGGATTGGCAGCGGCTCTCCTCTAGATTCAATCTTAGAGATTCTCCTATGGCTTGGCCATCTGGCAGCAGAATGTGGGGTGACCCTCCCTGATACTCACCCAACAGCACGGATGCAGGGGAGGAGTGATTTGGGGGGGTTGGTCACACACACACACACACACACACACACACACACACACACACACAAAGCCTTTTTGTTTGACCCAAATTACAATATTACTGCAAGACATTCAAATTTCTTTTTTAATGTAAATTAATTCAGAATGCATTTCATAGCTAAAAATTAAATTTAAAATTAAAATTACAAAAACACACAACAAAAATGACTTAAATCAAGATTTCATGGATATTATATAAACAAAACAAAAAAAATCAACAACAATAAAATCTGTAAATGAAGCTTGAAAAAAATCTAAAATATAGTTTAGCTTTATTTTAGTTCATTACCAAGGCAACATTTCTGTTTAAACAAAACAAAAGTACTAACATTATTATTAAAAAAAGAAAATTAAAGCTAATAAAACAAAGTATGACAGGACAATTACAATACCATAGTGTAGTATATAAATAATACTAAAATAACACTTATGCAAACAGTTAATTTGTCATTTGATGAATTTTAGAGGCTTTTTTCTCATATCCACTTCAGGCAGTATAGTCATTTTGATTTACTTGATGTAGTTTATTTTTAAATGTCACTAGAGTAAGATGGGTTCACAGATAGGTGATGCTGGTTTCTTTATTAACTTGTTTAATCTTTGTTGTGGATGTGGCTTCAGGCCTGAAGAGATAACAAACTATATAAAAAGGGGGCTCTAATATCATGGGTTCATTAGGCTATATTTACTTACCCAGACATGTTTAATGATTATAAGGTCATCTAGTGGACATTATTGGTACTGTCGCAGTTTTGCACATAAATGCTTCTAAACTGCAGATTTAGTCTGCAGATTTTACCCATTTGCTTCTATTTACAATCTACTCTTTTTCTTGTGAATAAAACACATCCCCTCTGTGTTATTTTTTTCACAGTATTTTATATACACAATTTCCAGAACAGCCGCTTTGGTTTGGTCAGTCATGCAGTAAAGTACCTCATCCTCACTGTGAAGTACAGTATGCTGTTTCTTTGATGTCCCACGGCTGCTTTTCTTCCAAAGGCCCTGGACAGCTTGTTAGGATACAAATACAACATATATTAAATCAACACCTGACTGCCTTCGCCATGAAAGCATATTTCTATCATATTAAAATCTGGATCTGTTTCCAGCATCCTTGGCGCCCTGTGAACCACACATGTAGTAGCCTACAAGCAGGAGACTTTGGGAAGGAGTGAAATCTAGCCTTTGGCAAAGTGACTGAGAACAATTCTGCATTGTGTGCCATCAACAATGTGCCTATACTTGGTGCGGAGGAAAACAACCCTGAGTGGAGCTGTGCATTTCCATTTGAGCAATATCTCACAAGGTATTTTGCTGTCAAGACAGAAGGCAAGATTCAACTGTTCTCAGGAGACTGCATAATAAGTGTTTTCACTATATCACAGCCAAGGACAAACTATAGCCTATGAAAACATTTTGAGACACGTTTTTGACTCAACCTTTACAGCAAACAATGTTACACGTTAAACACAACAACGACCTACTGATTAGCAGAAATCCTGTCGAGCAAAAAGAAAAGAAAAGAAAATCCAACCTAGTGTTGATATGCTAAGTATATGATGAATTTTCCTCCGAGTCACGTGTAATATTATACGTGTACATATGTTATCGAATGTGGTTTGTAACAGTGTAGCAAGGAGGAGTGCAAGACGTCACCTGTGTACGTATTTAACAGGATAAGAATTCCATGGTTTGTAACAGAGGAAAAACATAGGCCTTGCTACACTTCTTCCCTGCACTTCACGGACAACCTCCATCCAATTTATAGCAGTACAGCTGCTTGTATTTCGCATCTTATAGCGACTCTCATCAGCAGGCGTCAGTCCGCAATGGCGGCAGGGCCTCCGCAGCGCCATCTATAGACTGTTGCCCTTATTACTAGTTTCGTCTCTTGGTCTTCTATACTCTTCGCCTCAGGTTTTAGCCTGGAACCTGGAGCTTCTAACAATCAGCTATCGATTCTTACATTTATTGTAGTTTGTCCCATTCATAAGCACAGGAATCTTTTTTTTTTTTTTTTGCGAAAGCTGATTAATTTATGTGTAAATCTGACAGAATCCCCATATTGTCCCATCTGGGAAGAGTGACCAATGTGAATTGCTTAAAGCCAAGGAACAAAATGACATTTTCAGAAACATTAAGGTAAACTACAGATTGATCCCCATATTTTCAAGTGTAATTAAGTGTAGTCAACACTAGGGAGCGCTACAACTTAAGAAAAACATGTCTGTGAGTTAATACCAAAACACCAGTCTAAACTGAATAAATCATGTGATTTAGTCACTAGATTTTGTGATATCAATATTTATTGTAACTGAAAAAATCCTACACACCTGCACATTAAAAGTTGGTTGCATGAGAAAAATACATTCAGTCATCACCATAAAAAAACTGTTGTATTACAGAATAAACATGTTTCAGTGTGCACCACAGATTTACTTCAATATAAAATACATTCTCACTCTAAACACATCTTCTTTTTCCTTTTAATAACATTAATGACAAAACACTGTACAAAAGAATCAACAAAGAGCATAGGATATATGAAAGGAACATACCAGTTAATATGCATACAAAACATGCCTAATAAAAGAGATTTCCCAGACTAATATATACAGTTTCTCAGATCATTGGAAGAATTTTGTAAATCACATCTTAACAGCTAATGCTACAACATACAGTACATTAAAAAGAGAGAGAACAGGTATATTCTCAAATCTGAAACATGAACCTAGTGTTGTGAAACAGATGGTGTTTTTGGCATCTCACAACAAGAGACAGATTTAAAACAAACAAGGGGGACGTTTAACATCTTTTGAACACAGAACCACATGAACTACTTATAATCATTATAACGATAATGTAGTCCTTCCATGAAGATGCCATTTCCCTATTTGTTGATGTGTTCATATCGATAACTTTAAAATAAAGTATTCTAAAAGAAGGTATTGGAAATCATTAAAGTCTCTACTTATGCATTCATCACAAGTGTCTGACCCTTTCAATTATCTCAGATGCTTCATCGGTTAGTGTTTAATGCTCAGATATGCGGCTGAAAAGGCTCTGGACGTGTGACCAAAAGCTGATATCTTATTTTCTAGCATACTTATTCGCCAGATAGAAAAAAACAAGGGACTATATAAGTATAATTATCTTCTAATAATAATCTTATTTTACAGCATTCAACACAGATGCATCAGTTATAGCTGTAATATCAACTACTTCTTTTATTTTATTGCAGTTAACTCTCTCAAAATACATTCATTTGAAAAGAAAAAAAAAGTTTGGGATTTTCCCCAGCATTTTGATGCAATAAATGCAAAGGTTTAAATAACATTACACTTAATTGCATAATATTACAGATGCAAACACACCTGATCTATGCCACCAGACCAGGCCTGCTTTGAAGCGCCAATTTAGTTGCATTCAACAAAAGATTGTATTACTACAGTGAAAGTACTCAAAAAAAGAGTGAATGAAAATTCCTCCTTTTCTTTCTCCTCCTTCTGTTTTTTTTCTCTTTCATTTTTTAAAATTATTTATATAATTAAAATGACAAGGTATTTCAAGCAACCTGGGAAGAATGTACACCATAATGATAAATCCTACAAACACGCTTGAGATTTTGAGATATGTGTGAGATTACATTCTTCAGCAGGGAGGAGGTGGTTGATCATTTGCAGCTTCAGCCCAGCAGATAGCAGCATGTCCATATTCAACCCCCGCAGCTCAACATCTTTTTTTCATCAACATTGTTGTGCTGGGTGTGACTGGAAGAAATCTGCCTCTGCACAGGACTCCTTGTTGACATGCTGATCATTCATGAAGTCAGACAAAAATCTGTACATCCTAGTGAAAAATAAATATACTTAAATATATTTGAAAGACATGTATTTCATGCTAAGTATGCTACAAATACATTTTCATATTTATGTATTTACTAAACCCTGTGCAATTGTAATTTTAGTATACTAAACTTACTTTAGTATAAATTATGCAAATTTTGTGTATTATTTTTGTGCTGAAGTACAATTAAAGCTATCCTTGTGTTAAAGTGGAACTATTGCAAGTATACTTCAGGTACACTTTAAATATCTTGCATTTAAAGATCGTACAATCCTTGTCAAAAGTGACATTAAAACACATTTTAGACTTCATATGAAGTAAATGCATGTTGTGCACATGTAGCGTGGCAAATAAATGCAAATATTTTTTAGTCAGTAAATATGTTAACACAATTTCAACCATGCTTAGTATAAATATATTAAATACATTTATTTTAAATAAATTACTAGTGCAGTTACAATAATATTGAATTAACAATACAATACATTGCGTAATTTTCTAACTTAAAATGGTTGTTGTTGTTGTTTTCTAAGAAATGTATGTGTGTAGTGATTAGGGGTGGCACGGTTCATGAAAAAAAAACGAACCGTTCGGTACGGTTGTCTCGGTTCGGTGCATGCATGCGTCG
>JAUCNO010000460.1:6970328-6984258 GCA_032353835.1 Enteromius viviparus
GTTTAAAAATTTTAGTCTCGGAATAATAATAAGTTTAAGTGCTACATCAGTAAGTTGGCTTTCCCAAGCCAACTTAACAATGCAATATTGCCCAGTTGAACTCATTTCATATTTGATAAACAGAACTGAGTCAACACTGAGCTGTCTTTCACTGAACAACTATATTTTTGCCATTACACTAATTGCAAAACGTGATATATTCTAGCTCCATTAAAGTTAAATAATTCTGAATTCTGTTTACACTAAAATAACAGCATTTTCTTTAGATATGTATACTTCAGCTTCATTGAAAATAAAAGCCTTTCTGATCTGGTATGTGATGAGAAAAGAAGTAGCGCAAGATTGACAGGTTGGAACACAGGTCGATCACTTCATCAGCACACGTCACATGACTTACCCTCTTCACCACTGATAGTGCAGATATGTGCTTGTTTTGTTCAGTGCTGTCTATCACAGCCAGGCATTGGTGGATGGAGTTAATGTCAATAGATTCTGCCAACAAATTCTTCTAAATTTTACCTTCGAGTGAATGCACTCCCTTCCTTTTCTAGTAGAATACCATTTTGTTTGCATAATTGAAATATTATTTTCATTTCTATATTATTGTCACGTATGCGTGTGGAGAAACATAGAGGCAGACTCGAAACTCACAAAATAACAATCCTTTAATAATCCAAAGGCAGGTAAACAGACAGGCAGGGTAATGCACACAAAAGCACCTTAATACTAGACAACACAGATTAAACTGAAGGGAACTTAAACAGGGAAGACAATGAACACGACACATCTAAACATTATCACAGCAACTACTGTAGGTCAAACAGAGCACACGGGGAATGAAAACGGTTCGGGGGTTACAGTTATATTACTGCAATATTAGAACTTATTATTAATTTTTTTTTTAATTTTTGAAACAATCACTACTGCATAAAGAGCTATGTAGATGTGACGTCATTTGACTTGATTGGAAACATGCTGCATAGATTAAAGTACAACTTATGTCCTACCAGGGCAAGGTTATTATAGTTTTGCATTTTTTAATTCTTTTTTATTTTAAGATCGTTTTTTAAATTTGCTATGAATTTTAGTTTAGTTTTAGTTTGTTTCATTAATGATTTTCTTAGTTTTCATTTCGTTTTTATTTTGTGAAAACCTTTATTTTATTTTTATATATTTAGTTTTAGTAATTCTAGTTTTATAATTACAAACATTTAGTGTTTGCACAGTTGACATTTAACTGTGGTTATCTCTGAATAACAAAAATAACATAAGGGTTTAATATACAAAAAAAGAACCAACAAATTCATAACAATGCCAAATAGTTCCAAACAGGACTCTGTGGTTTCCCACCGGCAGCCATCACTCATGTCCGTCTCCTTTATCTATCAGTTAACTAATCTCGCTGTCAGTGATGCACAAATAAAGCAGTCTGTTGGTTTAAACTAAACAGACAGGCGTCCAATTTTCTGAAGTGGATGAACGCTTATTAATTATGAAAACGATTATTTATTTTTAAGCAATTATTATTTTATTTTAGTTATTTTTTAATAGCTGTTGCTAGTTTCGTTTAGTTTTAGTTTTTCAGTTATTATGAATTTTTAATTTTATTTTAGTTTATGAAAATGTAGAAAAAAACCAATAGTTTTCGTCTTAGATTCAGTTTTCGTTTACGAAAATAACCTTGGTGTACATACACTCATAAGAAACCTAATAGTATGTCTTGTACACAATTTTATTTTAATATTGCAATTGCACATTCAAAATACTTTAGAATTCAAAATTATTATCTGAACATATTGTGATGTCTGGCTGTTGCTCGTTAGAACGTGGACAAGTTAGAGCTAAGCAAGTTGTTCTTGTATACAAATCTCTGATTATTTGCAATTGTATTTACTTGAGAAGATAAAACTTACATAGCACTCAAGCCCCATTACTGGACAGTTCTGATTGGTCCCAAACTGGCAATAGCAACATGTCACTAGCCTACACACCTCTCTCCATGACGGTAACTCTTAAACTTTTATATAACAAGGCTGCAAATGAACCAAACCCACTCAAATTAACTTGAACATAACACACATAACATCACTAATACAAAACACCCAACTGTCTTGCTTAAATGACACAAAAAAAAAAAAATCTATAGAAATTCCCATAAGGCACCGGGCTGCCAGTGCTTACTGAAATCAATGGTCACGTCTTTTTTTTTTTTTTATCAGTGCAAAAGACACTAAAATACTGTTGACTTTGCTCACACAAATAAATGTTATACACCTTTCGAATCTGATAGGTGTCTACTTTTTTGAGTTCGCTCTCAGTAAAAACAAAAGTGTGTGATTTTGCAAAATAAGGAAAATAAACAGTGTGCGCGTTTTTTCTTTGTTCTCTCCGCGACTGTTAAAATGAGCTGGAACTCCGCAAAAACATAACGCACAGACATGAGACACATATCTATAGAAAGCTTTAAGTCTACTTTTAAATGCAAGTCTCATGTGACCACGCACACGAGCCACTTTCGTTATTCATCACCAATCGGAAAAACAGCACAATAATATAAATTAACATCATCTTTACCATAACATTACACCTGTCTTTGTCGCGTTTTCCTTCTCTTTTCTTTTTTTCCTCCCCTGGGCACCAGACAGTTTGGGACATTTTGACATGTTGAGCTTGTTGATTCATCAAAAGACGAGCACCATGTACATTAAAGTCTGATTATTCAGAAGAGGGTGGAGGGGCGTCTTATGGAAAGTAGCCTATATTATTGTTGCTATTATTGCAACTACTAGCCTACTTAGTAGGCTTTGCTATGCAGTAAATTGATGTGGGCAAATCTGAAGTAATAATACCAACTAGTTTTAAGTGGAAGTGACACTTTTTTTCTTCCTCCATTTCTGGCGCCCCCTGGACGTACAGCGCCCTTAGCATTTGCCTATACGCCACAGGCCGACCCTGCACCAGGGGCGAATAGTGACAAAATGTTTATTGTGGGGCAAACTGACCCTTTAAAAAGGAAACAATTATAAGTCTCTGGCATATTGTTCAAACAAGTACAAGCAAGAGAGGGAAGGAATACATTTTTATAAAGGTTTTTTTTGTTTTTTTTCATCTTTAACAGCTGGGTTGTGAACTTTATTTTACATGAGGTCCACGTTATCAAGCATTACATTCAATAAAAGCACTGCATCAAAAAACACAATAAATTAATAATATACTGTATGACACAAGACCGTCCATCACAGAATGCCTCGGACAGACAAAAAATCTTGATCTTGAAAAAAATGTTGATTGTTTTTTGGACTTTATTTGTCAAAAGATAAAGGTTATTAATTTTGGATCTCAGTTCATGACCCCTTTAAAAATTACATTGCTACTGTCCATCTAAAGCTTTATACAGCTGGCTAAACGTGAGACGCATTTAATTCATTTTCACAAGGAAAATAGGTCCATTATTAACAAGTGGGACAAAACAGTGCAAAATTGGAAAAATAAAACCTTGTGAATCTGTTAGCAGACAGATTGCACAGTACATCTATCTAACAATTCCATAATTCATAAATATATCCCCCATAACATTTTTTTTAACATCTAATAAGCTATCAGTTACAATTGCAGGACCTGTCCCATGTTTTAAGAATAACTGAACTATGTCTGTAAAAAAAACAGACTCCTTTAATGTGTAAAATGTTGTCGTGACGTCACGGTTATTTTGCTTGCAAATTATGTTTCGGTCAAAATAAACTCAATAGATAAATATTAATAATTAAACCATATAAGCTACCCCTTAGGTAATTATGCACCGACGCTCCTGGTCACGCCTACCCCGTTTAACGCGTTGTCAACTAAGGTGTGCTTTCACTGTTTTGTTGTGACGGAGGCGCAGAGATGTCAGGAATTGCAGCGAAGCTCCAGCAGAACCGGGCGCGAGCAGCGGGCGTCGGTACCAACGCTCAAGCGGTCAAATTCCTCAACCAGGACTACGAAGCGCTCAAGCGCGAGTGTCTGGAGAGCGGACGCCTGTTTCAGGATGACTCGTATGAAGCCAGTGTATCTGCGCTTGGGTTCAAGGAACTGGGACCAAACTCCTCTAAAGTGCGCGGGGTTGAGTGGCTGAGACCAAAGGTGCGTGTGACATGATGATTTAAGTAATAATAAAGCTGCAATATATTACAAAGTAATAAAGCAAAAAAATTAAAACGTGCGTGAATATTAAATTTTTATTTAAATGTTAGTCTGTACATTTATACTTAAAAAAGGTTTCAATGAAAGACTAAATTAATCTCAATTTTCTTAGTATGCATAACATACAATTTTTTAAATATTTATATCCAAGGTTTTGTTTTCATACTTTGGCATTTATAACACTAACATTTACCCAGTTTGCATATTGAAGTATCCACACCCATTAATACAATGGCAAAACTAGTTTGAAATTTGACTCCTTTCTGTACTTCACGCCATCACGCCTAGCTGCACTTGTCCATAATTTTAGGTCAATACAGATAAACATATAACTTTTAGTGTTTAAATGCATGTTTTCTAACACCATCCTGGCAGACAGAAAAAAAATTAAAAAGTCTACTCTATTACAACAATGCATAACCATTGGATGTTAGTCTGAACATGACAAACCACTTCACAGCCAGACAGGAAGTTATGGAAACATAACTCTGCTAAGAGCATTAGCACAATAAATGTTGCATGCTTATGCTTTGTGATCCTTATAATGCATTTCTGCTTACCAGAAAACCTTTTAGAGTAAATTAAAGTGAATATGATCCTCACTGCTCATATGATGGATGGTTATTGTTGTTTTAAAAATGAGGTTAGTTTGATTTACAGCCTGTTCTATATTTAACAAGTAAAAATTAATGAATTATTGAATTTATATGAATGAATAAGCTAATATTTAACTGTGTCCCGCATTTTCAACCCTGTTACCACATGATATTCCCTCATTACAGAAAATGTAACATTGCTCAAAAATTGTAACAAGCGGGAATTATTTATGATCAGTTTGCACACATATTTCATCATTGACTGCATAACTATTCAACTTAGGCTAATGCATTTTTATCGTAAGGTTAAACATGTCTTATGATGTCTAATTATTTTTAACTATTTGACATGTATTGAATAAATATGAGATGATAATACCATATGCATAATTGTTAGAAGAATATTTAAAAATAAATATTTATTCAAATTTAACTTTGTAGTGTATAATATTTTAATGACTTAGTATTATAGTATAAAACACAATGGTTCAAACTAAAAGGCTAAATTAGTCTCCCTCTGCAGAATTTGCATAAAAAGTAAAATTATCAGAATATTACATAGGTTAAACTATAGTATTTAACATTCTGGCATTTATTTTGCAATCCTGTTACTGTATGGTTTTCCTGTTTAGACCTTTCACCCTGAATGGAAAACAATTGACGAATTGTCATTGTCAGCTTTTCCAGATTTCAGTGTTTATTGCTTTACCACTCAACCCCATTGCTCGGGTTACTGTGATTAAAATAATTAAGCTTTTTTTTTTCTTCCTGTAATATTCCCCTATATAGTAAATTAGGGTTAATGAATAATTACACACCAACAAAATAAACTTAAAAACTCCAGCTCCTACTAAGTTATGTGTTAATAAAACTATTTTTTTCAACCCTGATTTTCCCACATTATAGAAAATGTATTTTTAAATTGTAACCCTAAGAAGAACCAATTCAGACCATTCCAATGGCAGGAAGACAAGATAACTTCATGTTCATTGTCTATTCGTGGTCTACAAAATTCAGTATTGATTGTTCATTCAACCCTGTTACTCAGGTAATGCTAACAACAAACTAAGAAAATAACCAATCTTAAGTAAAAGGTTATTTAAGCTAAATTTGCAACCCAGGTATTCAGTGCTCTTTGTGTCCTATAAAGAGCAATTTTTCATCATTATCATTCAGCAATGAACTCCTTTGTTAAGGTAAACGCAGTGATTCATGTTTTTTGGAATGCCTGTTTTTGTCATCCAGCAACTGACATCCAACCCAACGTTCATTAGCGGAGGAGCATCCAGAACTGACATCTGCCAGGGTGCTTTGGGTGAGTCGATTTAGCTGTAATATTTTTTTTCCATTGTGGCGCTAGTGTACAAGAGAACTTTAGAAATGATGCTAACAAAAAATTGTATAGAACTGTCCCATAGAATAATCAGCAGAAGTCACCCATGAAAATGCTGAACCACAAAAGCAGTTTTTCTGGTTAAGGAAGTTTCTTTGGGAAAAGCAACCTAACCCCAATACACTTGTTAAACCTGTTCTTCTCCATGTACAACACAATCACTGGCGTCCTTTTATGCTGGTTTGGATCATGCGCCACTGTTTTCTCACATGCAAACATATCCCAGGAGTCAGGTGACTGCAGTTTTTTTTAAGTCAGTCAAGTCAATGTCACTGACTTTATTGGTGGAAATATCTGTAATGCAAATGAGTTTGCAAAATGTGCGTGACAGGTGTCGTCCCGAAACATGCCAGAACAACTTAGGGCTTATGTCAATAGGAATTTACATTTACCAATTTTGTAGTGTGTCATTTTGTTTTGTTGTGTGTTTTGAGTGTTTGCAGAATGAACTGTAAAATCTGATAAACTATTAAATGAAAATGCAGTTACTGTCAGATTTAATACATCACATCATCCTGCTGGTTTTCCAGGTGATTGTTGGCTTCTTGCTGCCATTGCGTCTCTTACCCTCAATGAGGAGGTGTTCGCCCGTGTGGTCCCCCCTGGACAGAATTTTGACGTAGACTACGCCGGAATATTTCATTTCCAGGTTAATAGTCTCTTGTTCACATAAAAGCCAATAAACCAAAAATATTACTGAATGATGCTGCTGTATTATAGTCTCTAAATATACTGATATCCTGAACCACTTAGTAATTGTTGTATTATATGCTTTATAGACTTAATAATATACATTATATATGCTTTTAGTTATTAGTTTTTATTTATTCTGTTGCCGATATAGGCGCAAATGTAGTATACGCTCTGATGGATCGTATTTCTCCGCCATGTACAAACAACCTATATGGGCAGGACATGTTGGATGTTTTTCTGAAATGTAAATAATTTCCAACATTGTTTTAGGTTGTGTCTTAAGCTAAAATGGCATTTATTCCCATACATTCAGAGCGGTGGTGCAGTGGTGCTATATACAGTATAATCGTAACATTATACTTTCACGACATTTGTCAAATGTTCCATTAACGTTTACATTTGTCATATTGTCTCTCAGTTTTGGCAGTTTGGTGAATGGGTGGATGTGGTCATTGATGACCGTCTGCCTACAAGGAACAAAGAGCTGCTGTTTGTCCACTCCGCCGAGGGCTCTGAGTTCTGGAGCGCCCTGCTGGAGAAGGCCTATGCAAAGTGATTAACCAGGAGATTCAAAGTCATTTAGCATCTGAACAACTTTAGATTTTCTCAGAACGATAATGAATATCTGCTTCCTGTCCTAAGGTTAAATGGCTGTTATGAAGCTCTGTCTGGTGGCTCCACCACTGAGGGCTTTGAGGACTTCACTGGAGGCATCGCTGAGGTCCACGAACTAGCAAAAGCAGGTCCAAACCTCTTCAAAATCATCCAGAAGGCTTTGAGCTGGGGCTCACTGCTGGGCTGCTCAATAGATGTGAGAAACGTACTATTAACGTTGTGTTCAGTTGCACAACCTTATAATTACTAGGAGTGTGTAAGTAGACCTGTTGTGTAACTGTCAGTCAACTGGAACTGATGGTCGTGCAAAACCAGTTCTGTTGTTTATCTGTTCGGTTTGGTTTAGATCACAGACTCAGCTGATTCAGAGGCAATTACTAGTCAGAAACTCGTGAAAGGACATGCCTACTCAGTTACAGGAGCCGACGAGGTTAGTGGTGACTAACCTAATATTCGTTTAAAGGGATTTATAGTTCATATATTCATAACACTCTAAATTGGTTTGCTGATGAAATATATAATTCATGGTTAAATGTTACAGGTGGAGTACAGGGGCAACTTAACCAAACTGATCCGCATCAGGAACCCCTGGGGGCAGGTGGAGTGGACCGGAGCCTGGAGTGACGGGTCGGTAACTTGATGTTGGCTTCAAAACACACAATGTTACACCCCTGTAAACCAATAGGTCATGTAAAGCTCCATTTTCTTAAATCCAACTGTGGCTTGGCAGAGAGTAGCCACACCCAGCTGTATTATAGATAATGGCCATGTTGCTAGGAGTTGCTATAGGAACTGTTTAAGCCCATATTACCCTCAGGTATAGGAAGGAGAGAATGAGTTCCGCCCATCCTCCTCCTCACACAGCGTACACCTTACTTCCTCTTTCCAAAACAAAATCAAGAGATATTGATCATATTTTTTAAGTGCCCTATTATGGTTAATAAAAGGTTCATATTTTGGTTTTGGGAGTTCCCAAACAACACCGGGGCCTGTACCATGGCTAGCCAGGTAAGTTTTAAGTTTCAAATCCTCGGTTTTAGGTACCATGAAATTGGTTTGGCTTTAAGCAGTGTTCATCACCATAGTAACACAGTTCTGGATCTCAAACCGAAATTTGACCAGTCAGCTTCAAGCAAAAGTGACAAGTCTGATATTATAAAGCCACTCATCCAGTTTCTCTTACTCCAAATTAAAGAAAACATGTTTTAAAGATAAAATCATCTTATTTTTAAGGATAATTATTTTTAAATTGCTTTATATTATTTATATAATTATTATCTCCTTAATCAATTACACAAACATAGTTTTATATTTATAAAAATTAATATAAACATGTAGATAATATGTAGTATAAAAAAGTTTTTGAATCAATGGCTGTAAAGCATGAATACATATGAGTTTAGATGTTTAAGTGTTTTACCTGTAGTGTTTTTGTCATATACATAAAATTATCAACTTTATAAAGTAACTTTGCAACTTACTTGCACTCCACTCAGGATCAAGCCTGAGTTGACAGAGAAAGTTAATGACTAGCTTCATGGTACCAACAAACTCAGATTGGAGTGGTTTGTAACCCTGAGTTTGTATAGCCACCATCATGGTACAGGCCCCAGGTTGACATGAATACAAGGTCAAAAAGCATTGTTATTATCTTAAAATATGCATTTATTATTTAAAAATGTTGTGTTACTCTAATCTGTGGTGATTGGTCTCATTTTCATCTAATCATGTCTGTAATGCCTAATAAAGCAGTGTTTTGTGATAAGGTTGTGCGATTGACGAAAGTATTGTGTAACGACGATAGTCAGGCATATTGATGATTCCAGATGTCTTTGTCGATAGTCAAGATGATATTCGGCTCATTCTCATATTAATCCAAAAAACTATTATCATTATTATAAGGCGGCCTATTATTATACTCTTAAATTAAACCCACAACAAAATTAAAGTGCAATTGAAATGGTAAATCTTTTTTACTAATTATTAGTGGTAAAAGAAACATCTTTTAGACATCTTTAATAGCTATGAATGAACATGAACATCGTCACAAGCATTTCATTTTCTTTTACAGGACATTAACTAAAAAACATGTTCCGGGGCAATGTGACTTAGCTATCCGTTTGATTTAACTTTACTCCAAAAATATAAACAGCTATCTGAAAATACTTTTATCTTTAGGATGCACTGTATCCAAATATATGAACTAGCTGTTTAAAATATTTTTATAATTAACTTGTCAGTTATTCAATATGTTTGAAAGTAAAATATTTCTAAGTACTTCCAGGCTCTTTCTCTCTCTCTCTCTGTCTCTCTCTCACACACATACATGCAGTTTAAAATCACCAAATAATCTGTGATAAGTACAGAGAGTCTCCCTTTTGTCCCCACCCATACACGATAATATAATTTACGATAATGTTGTGTATCTGCAATCTCACAGGCTGGAGACAATACTTATTACTTTGTCGGATGTTTTCATTCACTTAGAGCTGTGTTACACACTGCATCCATTTTCAGAAATCCATAATAGGAGCACTTTCCAAAAACATTAAACACTTACCAATAGTATGCAAAATAAGCCAAATGCAACAGCTTAGCTGAACAATGAGCTGGAAATTCACTAACTGCATGTGATTGATCTGTAGGTCATCAGAATGGAGGCAGATCAGTGACAGTGACCGTGAGAAACTGAGCAGCAAAGCAGAAGATGGAGAGTTCTGGTAATTGGCAAATGTTTTATTTGCTGATTTATTTGTTTCTATAATACATTCTTTTAGAGGTTTCTAAGAATATTGACAAGATATTTTTCTGCATACTAGGATGTCGTTCTCTGATTTTCTGCGTTATTACTCGCGGGTGGAGATCTGTAATCTGACCCCTGATGCTTTGACAGACGAAAGCGTTAATAAGTGGGCGCTGTCCAAGTTTGAGGGCAACTGGAGGAAAGGATCAACTGCTGGAGGCTGCAGGAATTACCCAAGTAATAAACCAAATCATCTATCTGATAAATAGATTATACAGTATTATATTACATTCTACTGCATTAAATATTTGATGAAGAATACAAAATAAAATAAAAGAGTACTTTTCAGAGTCAAAGAGGCAAAGAAAAAGAGAAATTAATACAAATAATGCTTTAACATTGTTTAGAAAAATAAACAGAAAGTAGAACTTACTGAAAGTAATCTGCAACCATATAAATTAACCAGTGCATGAAAACTAATTAAAAAAAGGATACATACTAACTGAATGTCCAAGGAAACAAACCAAAACTGAACATGACTAAACAATAACAACAGCAAAAAATAAATAAATAATAGTTAAAAAATTAAAATAATAATAAATAAAACAAAACAAAAGCAACAGGATAATAAAAAAATACAAAAAAGTTAACACAAGAACAGCAAATAAAATAAAATAAAATAAAATAAAATAAATAAATAAACTACTAAAAAAGTGAAAAAATCTATACAATAAAAAAGCAAAAAACAACCACAAACATACCAAAAACAATAAAAAAGCAAACTAAAAAAATAATAAATAATGCTAAACAAAACAAAAACAGAAGAATACCAAGGAAACAAAATTATACTAAACAAGAACAACTGCAAAAAAAAGTTATATTGAACAAAATAAAAGAAAAACAAGTAAAACGAACAACAACAAAAAACTACAGGCCTATAATACTAAAAACAGCAATAAATAAATAATGAATGCTAAACAAAACAAACACAATTGCAAAAAGTAAACAAAAAGCAAATCAAAACAATAGTAAATAACTGCAATAACAAAAAAAAAAAAAAAACTAAACAAAAGAATACTGCACAAAAACAACAGCAAGAAACTCTGTTTAGTTTTTCAAAGTACAACAAAACACGTGTTTGATCTTCATTACATTCCCGGCAGACTCTTTCTGGATGAACCCTCAGTTTTTGATCAAGCTGGAGGAGCAGGACGATGACCCGACTGATAATGAAGTGGGCTGCAGCTTCGTTGTGGGACTGATCCAGAAGAACCGCCGCAAAATGAGGAAAGTCGGAGAGGACATGCAGACCATCGGCTTTGCCATCTATGAGGTGATAGCAGCTTAATGCCATCAGAAAATCTGATCCACTTTCCTGCTTGTTCCTTGTGAGAACTATTGATTATTTCACAAAGGCAAATAAATGAAATTGATATATCTCTCTTATTATTGTCAACAGGTTCCTGACGAGGTATGGACTGCAGATACTAGAAGCACAAAATTGCCTTTTTTTACTTTTTTCTGCAAAATCCTTACCTGGTCTCATGGCATACCTAGTTGCACTTTTTTGCAAGACACAAAATATGTACCAATAAGTACATATCACTGCAGTTACCCTTTCAGTCGAATCACTTCGACGTTACATATGGGATCTCGCCTGAGAGACTAATCGCCTTCGAGTCTTTGGAAAAAGGCCAATGAATATTGGCGTGCAATAATTACAGCCAGGTGCATCTTATCACAGTGCGAGCATAAGAATGTCTATGCGGCCCTGCGTTGCTGGGTGCGGAAGTTTCCTCACCGCCTCTGATGGTCACGATCGCTGTCTCTCGTGTCTGGGCCGGGAGCACGTTGAAGCAGCTTTCAAGGATTAGTCATGCGCTCACTGCGGGCGCATGTCCATCGCTTAACCGCTCATTCGTGAGACGGCTCCCCCTGGGTCCTCCTCGCGGTCCGGTGAGCCGTTCTGGCTTTACCGCTACTGCAGCGAGGCGTATAGGGGAACCTCACAGTGACTGTCCAGAATGTCTCGCGGGCTTCTGGCAGCACGCGTAGCTCCGTAGTGGTGCTTCCGAGCGAGATTGCTCCCCCGGCAAACACCTGGCCCAGCGTCTCCTTCGTGGCACCTGAGGACGTTGAGATGTCTCACGCTCCATCAGAGGGAGAGCCGGGCGCTGAAGCTACGGCGGAGGGGGCACCGGCAACGGTCTCCCCTCCCTCTCAAGCGGACGTGGAACTCTCGGCTATGCTTCTCCGAGCCGCAGAGGCGATTGGGTTGGAGTTGCCCCAGGCTCCGCCGCCTGATCGTTCTCAGCTGGATGACTGGTTTCTGAGTTCTCGGGCCGCGTCCCCGCCGCGGTCCCCCTCAGTGCCTTTCCTTCCGGAGGTGCATGAGGAGCTGTCCAGATCGTGGCGAGCCCTGTACTCGTCACGCCTGCCCAGCTCCTCGCCCCACTCCACCCTCAATGGAGGGGCAGCCAGGGGGTACGAGACTATCCCTCAGGTGGAACGGGCCGTTGCGGTGCACTTGTGCCCACGCGGTGCCGCCTCCTGGCGGGGTCCGCCTCGTCTCCCGTCCAGACCGTGTAAGCTCTCGTCTGCTCTGGCGGCGAGGACTTATCACGCTGCTGGACAGGCTGCCACCTCTCTGCACGCGATGGCCACACTGCAAGTGTTTCAGGCCAAATCGCTGAAGCAGCTGCACGAGGGTGGACTTGACCAGGGCGTGATGAAGGAACTCCGTGCCGCTTCCGACCTCACTCTTCCGACGACGAAAGTTGCGGCACGAGCCCTTGGTCAAGTGATGGCCACTTCGGTGGCTCAGAAGCTCCACCTCCGGCTCAACCTTGCGGAAATGGCTGACGTCAACAAAGCTCGCTTTCTTGACACGCCCGTTTCGCAGGTTGGCCTTTTCAGCGACACTGTCGAGGATTTTGCCCCAAATTTCTCGGCAGTTCAACAGCAGGCCGAGGCCATCAGCCATGTGCTGCCACGCAAGGAGTTCTCAAAGCCTCCGAGCGCCCCGCCTCAGCCTGCTCGTCGCCGAGGGCATCCCCCCGCGGCAAAACCAGCCCCACCTGCTCCGTCCCCGGCCGAGGCGCATGACGCAAGGCTGGCTGCACGACGTCGAGCTGGCCGCGGGCGAGGGACGCCGCCCGCCTCTCAGGGAACACCCGCAAGAACAAGAAGCGCCCCTGAGACGGGCAGCCCCGGAGGTGGAGGAATTAGCTCTTCGGGGGACGACGACATCTGCGCCCCCATCCCCGGTGGAGGGCCAGGGCCCGCAACTACAACATCTGTTCACTCAGCTGCCGCTGGCCTATGGGCCAGTGGTACCCACAAAGTCACAGAAAGAGCAATTTTCTTCACCTCTGGGCCCAGTGCCCCGAGGTTCCCATCTAACTACTCTGTTTCCTCCTCAAATGCGGACCCGGAGCCCTGGATCACCAGTGCGGGAACCAGCAGGGAAGGTAAGAGCTGTTCACAGCAGCCAGACTCGCCCCCAGGACGTTCAACCTTCTGGGGCCGGTCCCCTTCCTCGGTCCCTGCAGGGCTGCCCCACCGCGGGCACGGCTGTTACCTTAGCCTTAATACCCCTGGCGACTTGGTTGGAGGCCTGGTTACAGCTCCACAACCCTTCGCGGTGGTTAATACGGACGGTACGCCTCGGCTATGCGATTCAGTTCGCCAGGCGCCCGCCCAGGTACA
>JAUCNO010000460.1:6986296-6997728 GCA_032353835.1 Enteromius viviparus
TGATTGTAAAGCGCTTTGGGGTGTATGACCATACATGATAAAGCGCTATATAAGTGCAATATTCATTCATTCATTCATCTCATTACACTTCCATTCCCCATTTAGCTTTTGGAGTCTTCTCACTCATGGTGATCCAGTGGGCTGTAGGATCCAACCTCACATATGGCATTGGCGCATTTTGGTGCTACGCCCCTGCACACCGTATACAGCACGGAGCAGTGGCCAGCCAGTGCTGTGGTGCCCGGGGAGCAGTTGGGGGAATGGTGCCTTGCTCAAGGGTCTCACCTCAGTCGTGGTATTGAAGGTGGAGAGAGTGCTGGTTATTCACCTCCACCCCCCACCCCCACCCACAATTGCAAATGGGACTTTGATAGAATGTAGCCTGCAAAAATAAAGTAAAAATTATATGTATTTCTATGTTATATGACCTCCTTGAAAAGTACCCCTATAACGTTGCCTTGAGGCAACACAAAGAAAAACTGAACTAATTAACATGCTAAACAAAAAAAAAGTAAATAAAACCTAACAAAATTCTTATCTACTCCTTCATGCACACATACATATTTACAATTTATGGCATGCTAAATAAGATTACTAAAGCAAATAATCTTAGCTTCTTCTCAAAGCATGCACTTCTGTGACCACGTGTCAGAAAAGGTCCCACCTTCAAATAATGCTTGATAGAGACTGCCAAACCTTTTTGGACTGTTTAATAACAATTATTTTACAATTTTGATCGGTTGATCTCTTTTTAAAAAACATGTAATAATAATAGGGTTTAAGAAAGCTTTATGTTGCCTGAGGGCAACGCTATGCAGTAAAGGGTTAACACAATGGCTCACCCAGTAATGCTGTAAAAGGTGACAGGTCTTTTTTCACAGTAGGTAGTAGGTTAGTCATTTAACAGCTTTGTACCTCATGATGAGGTTATTCTCGTCTTTACTGTTTACAATGAAAACAAACATTTAGACACATAACTGATGTTGAGTACTTAGATGATGGCTGCGGGGGAGTAAAGTCAGATTCAAATAGTGCGGTTAGCTTTATGTGAGCAAATATTTACTTTAGTCATCAGTCAACTTCTTAGCTATAACCTGCCATGAAATAACTCCGCAGAAACAGTTTAAATCATCTTCAGGCTCATATTTATGTTGAATTATTTAGAAAAAAATGTAGTTTGTGAACTGCATGTAAAGTTGATATGATCTTGGTGAGGCGGTACTACTTCTGGAATTGAAATGCAGTGGGAGTTTCCATATAGGTTTACGACCCATAACAGATGAAGGACAGTATACAGTACTATATTGTCCTACACCTACATGCTATATTGTCAGAAGGGTATGTACATGTAATAACCTGCATTATTTTAGTGCTTCTCAACTGCCATATAGGCTTCCATTGTAGAGTAAACTAAAGTGTACAAAAAATACTATCATTGTTTTTTTGGTTTTTTTTTTTACAATCTGATGAATGAGTCGAGAATCTAGTCTAAATATTTTAATTTAAATTATGACATAGTTATAAGCCTAAATAAGCGTAAATTGTGAATATAAGTAAATCTTAACTTATAAATAGTGTTGTGGAATTTCTTGGGAATAAGGATAATCGACTCAAAAATACTTTGCGACTTTCCTGTCCCTTTTTTGCCCCACGCCAGCAAAAGTCAAGCTCCTCTTTATACCAAAACCACTTCCTTTCTTTGACACACACACACACACACACACACGGCTGCTCTTCCTGTGCAAGATAAACATCTGCAAAAACTTGCTAACATATGCAAGTAAAATATGATTTTCAATTATGTCAGTCTAAAATTAATCATCTAAGATACTGTAATAGACTCATCATATAATGCAATCTAGAACAAAACGTATAAGCAAAGATAAGGTAATGCAATGGAAATTAGCACACTTAATGCACTTATTGCAAATTAATAAAAAGCTCAGACATTGCAGACACTATCAGACATGGCCAGACATTGTCTTTTCCGGTACAGAAAGTGCTACTTGGTGCTCTGAGGTGTCAAAAATACAACTAAGTACACTTTTTCAAGAGGTTAATATCCAAAATATACAAAGCTCTTTCTTATTCATGTACTTCTTCTTTCAAGAGCTTAAAGAGTGTGTGGGAAAAAAAGATTAAGGTCTCGAAATTGAAGATACAGATTGGTCTGAAATATGTAACAATTGTTCTCCAAATACTTCATTGGATATTCATGAACTTAGTTCATCTTACACCTTTACATCTGAAAAAGATTGACAGAAACTCCTCTGATCTTTGTTTTAACTGTAAAAAATGCATTCCTTCACTGTTTTTTGTGACAAAATTATATCTTTTTGGAAGAAAGTACATCCTTTTCTACAAAGGCTCTTTAAGTTAAAATTTATTTTTTTGTTATAAGCCTGAATATATAAATGTATATAAATTATTCTGCATTGATAAACCTTTATTTATTTTTTTATTAATAAAAATCTAAGCTTAAATAAATATTATTCTGAAATAAATGTTTTGTCTCTTATACGCATTGGCCACAATTAACAGCACTCTTTTAATCAATACTTTTTGAAACCTCCATTTGCCAACAGCTTTAGATTTTCTCCTCTAACTCCTGATGAGGTTAGAGAACACCTGACAAGAGATCAGACATGGCCCATAAAACATGGTCCATTATAAGATTTCTAACAGGGATTTTTATCAGGACCTCCAGCTGAAATATAGGCCCTCAACATTTATTGGGGTACTTTTCATCCTTGTGTTCACAAAACTTATTTGAAGTGTTTTTTTTTTTTTTTCGCCTGACCATAAAAGCCAGTCCCATTTGAAGTTCCAGTCGTGTCTGACAACTGAATATGTGTTTGGATAAGCTAGGAGAATGCTTCTGAAAAATATGGTGTTGGTGCTCTTTGACTATTTTAAGGTTTTCTGACCCAGAGACTTAACTCTCCATAATGTTTTATGTTGATTGGAAATTCTTTATTATTGCCCTGAAATGTAAATTGTCACCACCACAATATCTTTGGAGGGACAGATGGCTCTCTGATATCATCAAAAATATCTTAATTTGTGTTCTAAAGATGAACGAAGGTCTTATGGGTTTGGAACAAGTAATTAATGGCGGAGCTTTTGGGTAAACTAACCCTAAAATCTGCAACATTTCTAATGTAACCTGCTCATGCAACCCAGTCTCATATAAAAACGTACCCTGACTGCATTTGTCCAAAGTGCAAAACGTAGAGGGGTTATAATAACGGCCCTTAAATTGTATGACTGTTACGTTTTTTTATCACGGTTTAGCTGTGATCCACCCACGGATTTGGATTCAAATATTGGGTAATGATATTGCCATTGTATTGGGTGTGATTTTTCACTGTAAATGGTCACAACAGTTGAATTTATATGACTTTATTAATACATTCACGAGCACGTAACCCAGCACCTGCCCCTAAACCTACCATCCGTTACTAAAACACAAGATAAACCAGCAGATACACATACCCACATTATTTATTAAAAAGGATTAATATTCTAATTCTTCTGAGGTAAAAGTATACATTTTATATCAAATTAATTCAGTTGGGAGGCTAAACCGTGACATAAAACGTAACAGTCATACAATAAACGCCTTTACGTTTTGCACTTTAGACAAATGTAGTCAGGGTACGTTTTTATATGAGACTGGGTTGGTTCATAAGTGTGTGCAAACTTGGTTTCAGTTGAAAATACACTTCTTCATGCAAGAAAACCTTTTAAAAAAATAACAGTAAGTGTACCATTTTGTTTGATAAAAACAAGAGAGCGTCAACAAGGAAATGATTTAATTATATTAAACAAAAAAAGTGTGCATTGTTGCAATGACATTATTTTACCCTGGATGAATTCTTGTCAACATGTCTTAAACTTTAAATAATAATTAAAGAAAAACGTACATGTTTTTACATGTAATACTTCTGTCTTCATTCATGAAGATACTGTATGGTGTACTGTAACGGTTTCACTTGAAACAATAAAATGCATACACACACACACACACACACACACACACACACACACACAACACACACACAAATAGTCAACTTATGTAAAGTGAACCATTAATCCAATGTAAAACAAAAATAAATAATTATCTCTCCACCTCAGCATGGATTGCTGGTTGAATGAATATCTGTCCAATAAGACGTCATCTGATTTGTGTTGGATGTAAGCACTGCTATCAGTCCTGAATAATAACAGCGATTGTACTGCGGTTGTGTCACCACAAACTGTTCTATATTTGGCGGTTTGGTTGGAACGATACCCAAACGCTCCAAACACATACCAAGATATGCATCCTCAATATATATGGCCTTAATGTGCTTTGATTCCTGTAAAAATTTCTGCGGCAGGTCCAAAGAAATGATGTAACACATGCCCAGAGGATACGGCGGATATGTGTCTCTGGGGTACACGTCATAAGGGAGATAAAACTTGTTGAAAGGATTTCGAATGACAGCGCTTTCATACCACACCAGCCCGGTCATATAATTGGTTGGTAATGGGTTCAGACTCACAAGCATATTCATTAGATTGTTCATGTTAACTAGCACATCAGCATCCACTTTCATAGCAAAAGACGCCTGTTGACAATTCCTGTTGAGCCACTCCATCATCATCATTGTTTTGATGGTCAGATTCTTGTAGGAATCCAGGAAGTTGCTCTGGAGAAGGTCTTGGTACTGCTGGCTCTCATTCTGGAGTTTCTCCTGCAGCGTTTCTTGATCGTTTCCACTATGTAAGCCTATAACAAAAAGCACCACCACCACTTTGTCGCCAATGAGCTTTTCTCCTCCCCATGTTTTCCTGATGCCACTGCGTGCCTCGGCATCCGAAGGAGGCACCGGGACCATAATCACCAAGAAAGGCTTTTTCTGTTCACATATCTGTGGTTGGTCAATGAGAAATTTATATTTTCGGGGGTAGGCCACATGGTACCGCCCTGGTTCTTCCTGGACAGTGTCTATTTCAGGTTCCTCGTTTGCAGGATCCTTACTTGTTGCTGCTGTGCTCTGCTGTTTTGGAAGGGGATACCTTTGAGTTTCTTTGTCAACTTGCCCTGTGGTCATAGGGGAATAAAAGAGATACAGTAGCAAAGCAGTTCCTGGAACCAGGAGAAAAACCAGGAAACTCTTGTTGCAGGACATCTGTCTTGATGAGGTACAACTGAAAAGGAACAGAAAGAGTCACAGGCAAGTAAGTGTCTAGTTGGTTTCGTGTGTGCATTCATTGATTGAAAAATGTGGTGCAGTGTAACTAAATGCAGAATATCCTGTTAACTTGGAATGTGTCCACCTCAATGTGCATTGCTGGTTTAATTAATGAGTTACTCCTATCCAAAATAAAGATTTTGACATTAATCACTAAACACATTTTAATATTTTTTGGATGAAAAGCAGGAGGCTTGTGACTGTCCCAATGACTGCCATGTAATAAACACTGTCAAGGTCTACAAAAATATAAGACATTGAATGAAATGAATCTGCCATCAGTAGTTCGAATGAACAACAAGAATACTTTTTGTATGGAAAGAAAACTAAAATAATAACTTTACAGGCTAAAGTGCCATAATTGTTGAATAAAGAGTAACCTTGTAATGTCTATTTAACAGCTAGTGTAATTTCTGTCAAACGGCATCACATGACTTTGGCTTAGTAAACAAATGTTTTCAGATAGTTAAATATGAACTGCTTCACTGCTAATATTAACACTTTTATAGATTGTATATTTAGGCATACAGCAGTATGTCACTTGAACACTTAAAGCAGTGGTTTAAATCTCACAAAAAAAAACAATTGCGCACAAAGCAAGCACGGTTACAAAAACTGAATGGTAATGGTACAGTACCTGCATGCTATTTCAGGGACAAAATTTGCACCGAAATCCCAGCGTATGCATAAAAACAAAAGTATACTTTGACACTTTGACACAGCAGTCTTTAAGTTTGTTTGTCCTTTTCAGAGCTATGCGAAGCAGCTTCTTCTTAAAAAAAAAATGAAATGAATGTCACATCCTTGAGAAAGTGAAATTACGATTGGCGTGAAAGTAACTGATGGTATCTTTCAGTTCAGTTTTTGTGTTCCAAACTATCATAACTAGTTGCTTTGGACCCAGTTTATGGCTTTTTGGCTCATTTGGTTCCGAAAAAAGCGTGGACAAACCACAAAGTTAAAAACAAAGTTCCGCATTTCTAGTTTTACACCATCCTCCCTGACAGCATGCAAATATTTTCAAGGCATATGAAGGAAGCAATAAGCATGACTTATATTTAAAATAGTAAGCATGTACTAAATATTCTTGCAGCTTCGTAAAAAAATACGGCTGAACTACTAATGCAGATTATTTTAATGATATCCATGCTACTTCTCTGATCCTTGATCGTGGTAGGATCCTTGCTATTTATGGAAGATCAGAGAACTTCATGTCTTTATTTTGGGAAGACGAGTAGAGGTCTTATGAGTTTGGAAAGAAATGAAAGCGAGTAATTAATGGCAATTTTTTTGGGTGGACTATCCCTTTAAATGCCCTGCATGTGCTGAGTAACCAAATGTTTTTTAAAAGAGGGATCAAAACGACAATTTACAATCACCTGAGATTTACAGTCCAGTGTGGCTGTGTTCTGATTATTGATTATTAACCATATTCCAAATATGACCAACCGAATTGTGTATGTATTTATTTAAAGGGGAGTATCTGAAAGATTTTTAATGCTCAAACTTGGAACATGTCTTGTTTCTCTCCAACAAAACAACTGCTTGGAGCAGACATGCTAAAAATAGTCAAGTTGGGGCGTGTAACAACAAAAAGGAAAACTCGCTTGATGTATATCAAATAGCATTCTATTTAACAGAGTATGAATCTAAATATATTAAATAAATCCTCACATCTTATTTGAAATGCTTGGTATGTTTTGACATACTGTACAGTACCTTTAGCCACGTTAATGAAATTCCAACACTTCAACACACTATGCTGACGCATTTACTAACCAGAGCAGCCCGTTTCACAAGAAATACCAGTTCCTCTAATGTCTACCGAGCGCATTACGTAAATTTCCCGTTGTGTGGGAACAATGGCCATTTGAGCCAGATTTAACAGAAATCTGCTGTGTTTGTTTTTTGACCTTGCATTCATGTAAACCTTTTTTAATAGACTCAATATTAGCAATTCTTAAAAAGACATAATAGGGGCACTTTAAAGCTGCAGTCCGTAAAACACAAACTATGATTCCTTTGAACTGGTGGTCTTTTAAAATACAAATCTTGTGTAATCCCAGGCTATCTGTAATCTGAAACGCATTTAAAACTCGAATGTAATTTAATTTAATTAACGTGTGTTTCATACAATCCTTTCTGTGTTACAATCCGCCATCGAAATGATTTTTTGACATGTTCATTCCAGCTGCTGTGAGCATAGGCTGTAGTCAAACGATAACCAAACAAGGGCCCTCTGGTGAATGAGGCAATAACCTAGTAGCCAAGACAACAAATTTATGTTTACAGACACAACGTAATGACGCAGCGTTCAAATTTCCCATGAGAACCTACCCTTACCTTTCAAATCAGAAAACATATCTTTGCTCAAATATTGATTTAGATCATTAACCAAAAGAAATTAAATTAAATACACAGATACTCTGTCTACGTTCAGATCAAAGAATAATGGCGCAAGCAGCATATCCGCATACGGTGCTGCTGACACAACGATGAATAGTTGAATAAAGTCAATATTTTAGTTTTCTTTGCGCACAAAAGGTGTTCTTGCAGCTTCGTAAAACTACGGTTGAACCACTAATGTCACGATTATTTTAATCATATCCTTGCAACGTTTCTGAGCCTTGACCGTGTTAGGATCCTTGCTCTTTATGAAAGATTTGGGGATTTCATCTAATATATCTTTATTTTTGTGTTTTGAAGATGAATAGAGCTCTTACGAGTTTGGAACTAAATGAGAGCTGTTATTCTTTGGTAGGACTATCCCTTTAAATGCCCTGCATGTGCCGAGTAATCAAATGTTTTTTAAAAGAGGGATCAAAACGACAATTTACAAATCACCTGAGATTTACAGGCAAGTTACTTTAAAAAGAAACATTTTTTTATTTTTACATAGAAATCGGTAGGTCTGTTAGTAAAAGATTTTAGTAAGCTTTGTCAAACTACACGCTAGCGCAGATGGTTTAAAAATGAGAAAAGGCACTTTTTTCCAGTTATCTATATGATTAAATTGAATAGATATGGGGAAATCAATGTGGTTATGTGTCCTGATTATTGAATATTAACCATATTCCAAATATGATAAACCAAATTGTGTATGTATTTATTTAAAGGGGCGTATCTGAGAGATATTTAATGCTGAAACTAGGAATGTGTCTTGTTTCTCTCTAACAAAACAACTGCGTAGAACAGACCTGCTAAAAGTAGTCAAGTTGGGGCATGTGTTCGCTCTCCCCTTACACACTGTTTTTCTATCAACTAACCCTGGTTTGCTTCAGCTGGATTGTAAAAGCTTTAGAATTTCCTCATGCTATAACCTGCTGAGCATAGTCATAGACCAAGTAGTATGAATGACTGCTAAAAGACACATTTGGCAGAATGACTGATAGCACCTCAAACCCTAAAACATGTAAGATGTGTCAAAAATGAAAAAAAAAATTGTAAATGTTTAATTCTAATCCTCACTCCTGTGTAATCTTATTTCGTTTCACAGTGCTCGGATCCAAAGTTAACAATTAATCATTTTCTGATATGTCACACAAATTTCTTTCCGCTTCCTGGTCTCATGGCATAAACGTACCTTGGTGCACTTTTAAGCGAGACACGAAATATGTACCAACAAGTACATATCATTGCAACCCAGGCTCATTGGAAAGATGTGCCTCTACACGCATTACTGCAACCCGTAATTACGTACCTTACTAAGAGAGTGGCGCTAAAACACACCTTTAATACGTAAACGTAGCACGTTTGTATTAGGTGGGTAAAGGTACGTATTGCCGTGTTTTTATAATGCTGCTCGAGGTACATTCTGTGTTCAGTGGATATTTCTCTTTGAAACTTTGCCAAAATATGCAGTAAGGCACCTATAAACAGTGTTGCACAAAGATACATATTTGGTCACCACCAGTGCACATATAGGGGCAGTTTTCCCGAAAAGGGTTTAAGACTAGTCCTAGATTAAAATAAATGTCAGAGCTGTCAAAACTGTAAACAGCTTGCACTGACATAAGTAAAAAAAAAAAAAATTGTTTAGTCTTAGTAATGCTTTTTTTGCCAGGCATGTTTGTAAATGTCCTCATTTAACAAAGGCCTAATCCTGGCTTAATCTTATCCATATCTGGGAAACCACCCCATAATGTAAGTTTGTTCAAGTTCAAAGATTTTACTTAAAAGACATACCAATGTATGTATGTATGTATGTATGTATGTATATATATATATATATATATATATATATATATATTAGTGGTAGGCATAGATATATTTTTTTTTAAATCTAGATTAAAATCATTTGAATTCTGCCGAACATATACAGAATATGTGTGCTACCCAAATAATGATTTAAAGTAAGTCTTTGAGAACCTGCATTCGAAAAATAATTCAAGACTGAATCATTTAACTCGGATTCCATATTTCACAAGTTCTTAATCACATTACATTTACAGTTTTTTTACAATCGCTATGACAGTTTTTTCAAAAGATTTAACAAGTTTTCTAAACTCTTAACGCAGCTGCACACCTAAAACACACAATTGGCGAAACAATTAATTTCATGCTCAAAATCACACATTGGAAACTTAACTGCAAAACTCATTGTCAAAATACAATAATAAACTATCACAGTACAATATGTCTAGCAAAACACTGCAAACATGTTTCAAAAGCAAATAATAAGTCAAAACACTAACACATGTTTTCTTCCAACAGGAACATTTAATCAATCGTAACACTTTGACAAAAAAACACTATCATCAGCTGAAATTACAGAAACTGCATTATTTTATGTGTCAGGTCTGCCTTATATTTGAAGCCTTTCTACAGTCTTTGTTTTGCTGGGTTTAGTAAATGCAGGCATTTTGCATTTTGTTGCAGAAATTCAGTACAAAAAAATTAATGACCATATCAAAGTTCCTTTATAAATTTTACACTTTATGGGGGAAAAAAAATACAGGGACAAAATACAGTTACATTTTAGAGACCAGAGGCACACAGTCACTCTAATACAGTAAAGGGTTAAATTACTGTATTTACACTTTGCTGTAGGAGAAGCTATATACCTGTTGGTTTCTCTGAAAATACGGACAATGAATGCCGCTGTGTCCTGGCTGCATTCTAACTCCTCTCCCTATACCTTGTCCCACTCCTCTCAATTCTCCTGGTACTCATCTTCCTCTCCTTTTGCAGGCATTTCTTTCTTTCTTTCTTTCTTTCTTTCTTTCGTTTTTTTTCCACACAAGATCAGCCCAAAGAGTCCTCTTATAGAGCATATGATCATGTGATTGGAAAAACCTCAACAGCTCTTATATATTTGCATAACTGTAATAATCTGTTTCTCATTGGCAATGGAATAAAATACAGGGACTAACACTAAATTTTGACCTGGATTTTATTTATTTTTATTTGTTTTTGTTGTTTTTTTTTTTTTTTTTGTAGAAAATGCCTTTTAAATTAAAAATTAAAAAAATTTTAAATCCGTTTTTTTCCCCCTCCAACTTGTGCAAGCCTTGTATACATACAGTATAAGTCTTTTTGTGAATTTATAATTCTGTGAAAATATCCTTTTTAGGTTTTTCTTTAGATTTTTGCGGTTTTATGCGCAAGTATTATGACCATCCTTAATATCTTCAAGTAATGAGGTTAAATCAATGTTTAGAAATTGTTACACTTGTTGTGACCATTTCTTCTGCTGTGTGTGGTTTGGTAAAGTGAGACGAATGAAATCCTGTCCAGCGGTTGATGTGGTGGATGGAATAACTGGTTGATGCGATACAGTACTCTGGGTCAGTGTCTGATGACAAGATCTACTGTCAGTGTCTGTGAAGCCTAATTTAGTTGCATAACATCACTATAGTTCCTGTCAGGCCACACATAATCATAGTCTGTGTATATACCATGGCCTTTGATTAGTTAGGCACATTATTGATATGACAGAACTGGTGGAATTAAAGGGATCGTTAACCCAAAAAGAAAAAAAAAAAGTATGTTTATCTGCTTTCCTCCACAGGGCATCCTTTTTTTCTTCAGTAGAACACAAAGATGTGCGATGTGATTTCCTCATTATCTTCAAAACAAACTTTGCGGTGTGCGTCAGCAGATTCTTTAAGGGACAGATTAGGGATGCTCATTTCGGTTATTTCTCATAACCGACAACCGACGCTCGTTAACCGATTATTAACCGGTTAACTG
>JAUCNO010000460.1:7012796-7029801 GCA_032353835.1 Enteromius viviparus
CAGACAAAGAGCTGCTCAGAGCTTCTGAAGCTCTGGGTGCGGTCCACGTACAAGCACAATGCTCTGACGGGACACAGAAATGCCAAGGCTGGATCTGCCTCCTCTGAGGGCAGTGCTTGCAGGTTCACCACCTGGTCCCTGAGGGGGATGTTGGGAACCTTGTGCACGTATCCAGGCCCGGGTCTCAAGACTATGTGAGAGTAGGCCGGCCCGAATACAAGGCACTCTTCGCTTTCCAAAAATGCTTGGAAGTCTCCGACCTTCTTGATGAAAGTGAGCGCGGTCAGAAGCGCTGTCTTAAGAGACAGGTATTTAAGCTCGACTGAGTCCAGCGGCTCAAAGGACCCCTCTGAAGGCCTGCTAGCACAACAGAGAGGTCCCAGGAGGGTATCAGGGGCGATCTTGGAGGGTTTATCCTCCTTGCGCCCCTCAGGAACAGAACACCAATCAGCGAACAGACAACACTTCAGGGAATAAGCTCGCCTCGTAGAGAAGGCTCACTGGGGGGAAGGCGTACTTGCGTAGGCCTTGCGGCCAGCTGTGTGGCAGTGCATCCGTGCCGAGGTCCCCTCAGTGCAGTAATAGAACCACTAGCAGTGGGAGGACTCGTGGGAGGCAAAGGCGCCACTCTCTCAGGAAGGTAAGCTGTCGTGAGAGCGCATCGGCCACACGATTGATCCATAGGAGGAGATGGCGAGCGAGCTGGTACATGCGACACGATCGTATACCCCCCTGCCGGTTTATATATGCGCAGTGTTGCAGTAGTGGCCGGAACCGCTGCAGGGCCAATTGCACTGCTACCAGCTTCAGGCAGTTGATATACCCAGCCCACACTGGAGGCATCTGTCATGATGACAGAGTGCCGAGACACCTGGCCCAGGGGCACTCCGAACCGTAAGAACACAGGGTCTTTTCAGGGACTGAATGTGCGACGACACTTCGGGGTAATAACCATGCCCATCTCGGGACCCGGGAGTTCAACCAGTGCTGTAGTGGTCTCATATGGAGTAATCCCAGCAGCGTTACAGCGGCTGCGTATGCCATATGCCCCAGAGAGCCTCTGAAAGTTTTTCAGCCGCACCACTCTCCTGCCTTCAAGGGGACTCAGGCAGGCCAGCACTGACTGAGCGTGTTCCTCTATGAGGTGCGCTGTCATACTCACCGAGTCTAACTCCACACCAAGAAAAGAGATTCTCTGTATTGGAGAGAGTTTTCCAGTTGACCTGAAGCCCCAACCGGCTGAGGTGCTGAAGCACCAGCTCCCTGTGATCGCACAACTGCTCTCGCGAATGGTCCATGATGAGCCAGTCGTCGAGGTAATTGAGGATCCGGACGCCCACCTCCCATAACGGGGCAAGGGCGCCCTCCACGACCTTCATAAAGACTCGTGGAGACAGGGAGAGCCCGAAAGGGAGGACCCTGTACTGCCATGCTCGACCCTCGAACGCAAACCGTAGAAACGGTCTGTGTCGAGAAAGAATCAAGACGTGGAAGTAAGCATCCTTCAGGTCGACCGCTGCAAACCAATCCTGGCGCTGAATGCATTTGGTAATGCGTTTCTGCGTCAACATTCTGAACGGCAGCTTGTGTAAAGCGCAGGTCCAGGATGGGCCAAAGGCCACGGCCCTTCTTCGGCACAATGAAGTAAGGGCTGTAAAACCCAGACTTCATCTCGGCAGGAGGGACCGGCTCTATTGCATCCTTTGCCAGAAGGACAGCAATCTCCTCGCGCAGTACAGTGGCGTCTCGGGCTACCACCACAGTTTCGGGCACGCCACTGAATCTGGGTGGACGCCGGGCGAACTGAATCACATAGCCGAACCGGATTGTCTTGAGCTTGTGTAAAGCTCGGTTCAGAACTCGCAGGTCCAGGATGGGCCAAAGGCCACGGCCCTTCTTCGGCACAATGTTGACTGCTCACTATTGTGCGACACACGCCTGGGCCCAGAGAGTTATGTTAATGTTCTATCTTTGACCATTTTGGGTACCACGAAGCTGGAGCCCCACGGCGGAACACAAAAAAAGGGAACAAAGGTTTCTCCACCCGGCACCCCTCGGGCCAGCCTGAGTGATCGTGGCGTCGAGAGAGCGAAATTTCTCGGCTTCCTTCATTTCAGACAGGCTGAGCTAGACCCCAGGTACCAATCGTCCAGCTGGGAAGCCTCCGGGCTGTGAGGTTTTGATACCTTGAGCCCGATGCTGTCAGTTTCCCGGGGAAGCATAGTTAACATCTCGGAGTCCGCCTCGTACCGGGCTACACCCGAAGGTGGCAGTCTGGCAGAGGCTTCACTCTCTGATGATGAAAACCTGTCCCCCGATGCTGTGATCGACATTCGATCTTCCGGCGGTCCCCCGAACGAAACACTGGGTCCTGCCGGAGGTGGAGCGGCCGCTTCGCCGTCAAACTGAACAGGACTTGCAGTACGGGAGTCACGTGAGGGTCCAGAGCACGTAGCTGAAGACTTGTCTCGAGCGTGGCTCACGTCAGCGACCACTTTCGCAGCTGAGCCACCACCAGTGGCGGTAGACTCAGAACTTGGAACGGGCGTTGACGCACTGGACTCTCCCCGGAGGAACGAGAGGCGAGACCACAACACGGCTAGGGACAATTCCTCGCAATGAGGGCATGTCCCTACCCCGAACGCCTCTTCAGCGTGCTGGAGCCCCAGACACTGAAGGCAGCGATCGTGGCTGTCGTTGGAAGACAAATAGTGACTACAACCAGAAGGACACGGCCGAAAAGGCATCATTCAAGAAAGATGGTTTTCAACCGCGTCAAAGACTGCTCACCTTGTGAGACGCCTAAGGAAATTGCTGGAAACACAGGAACTTCGTTGTATTACGCAGTATCACCACAAAAACACAGCCTCCGCTTCTCTCTACACACTGCAGCACCGCTTTCAGGTAGAGAACTACACATGGGTAGCTGTCGGCTCCGAAGCGAAACCTAAAGAGTGGATGCAGCTGTGCCCTATTTATACCCAGCGTGGCGGGGAGTGGCTAAGCATGCAAATTCCATTAGCCATTCAGAAAAATTCTGATTGGCGTTTAATCTATACCAGAGCGAATCAGGGCTCCCAAGTCAATGACCCCAGTCTGTCGTCACGACATAACGTCATAGTGACCGACAGATAAGGGAACCTTTTTTGTCTTGCAATAAAAAAATAAAAAAATAAATAAACTATTCATTCATTATTCAATCTGGATGTAATGTTTTAATATAATATAATACACAGCGCCTCAGAGAGACATGATGGGCTTACACTTGTCAGATACGCAAATTAGTGCGTGATGTCATCTAGCAACATTTAGCTACTTTTCGGGCAGGTTTTAGCTACTTTTCATTGGAAATAGTTGGCAACACTGCTCGTCACACCCCTATCCTTTAGGATTTATTGCTTTTAACAAGCCACCAATAGTACTGTAGGTCCGGTCCCATTAGCCAATACAATCCCCATTATAACCAGTAAAACGATTACACATTTTGTGATTGTGTCTAGTTTGAGCAGTGTACGGTAGACATTTTGAACGAACGGATTTAAAAGATTCAATAATACTTTGCAGCGCTACACGAGACAGGGCCGTTAGGATGAAGTGATTCAGGTGAGCACGGATTTGATTAAAATAATGACGTAATCTGGTCGCACTGCACCAATGTTCGATAGTTGCAAATTTAAACATTTGAAAAAGTGATTCTAATAGGAATCTACACTTCGCATGAGGGCAACACATTTCCTCAGCTGACCAACATAAAGTTTCTTGATTTGAAGGATGTGAGACCTTTCTTCATAATAAACTAGGTGATTTAAAGTTCACTGAAATATTCATCTGTACATTCCTATACTGAAAATTGCTAAATAATAAGTATCCACATTATATCAGTGTAGTGTGTCTTGAGGAGCCTATCCAACCCATGAATGTGGTCTAGCATCAATATCTACTGCCTGCAAGGACTTTAAATATAACTGACAAAAGTTTTAGCTAGTCTTCACACCAAATTATCTAAATGATTTTTCTAAATTTAATTCTAATAGTTTTATAGAACAAAAAGGGTTACATTTATGTTTTTGTGATGATCAGATCAGCATATTGTTCTTTATCAGATGACAACAAAATACTTAAATAACTGTAGTTGCATGCTTTAAATCATAAAAGACAAAATCAAGTTTGACCTTACCTCTTCCAGCCATTTTTGTTGAAGAGTTTCACCTCCATGGCTTGTGTGTGAGCATCTGAACTCAGGGCAATCAATGTTAACCTGAGAGTTAAAGCTGCTGTAGAATTATAGGTGGCCCCACCCCCTCCCACCTCATACAGGTGTTCACTAGGGATGGGGGCTGGGCTTCTTTTTGTCAATACTAATATCTAAAACAGACTTGACTGCTGTGTAAAGACCTCACATTACAACCAACTAAACAAATAACAATGTATACAGACTTTAGTCATTGCACTCTTTATTGGACTTAAGCATCATAGTCCTCAATTTCATTCCGGTCATTTTGACAGACGTCCTGTTGTATGATAAGACACATTAGCATTAGCTCAACTTCATGAGGCATTAGCCTCAACGTCAAAAAAAAACATGTAAGAACATTTACAATAGAAACATATTGAACTAAATCTGGTAAAATATACATACATGAACTGACAATATACATCCAAATGTATTTCATACATTGTATTTCGTCAATAACGACCTTACACTATAAGGCACTTAGTATTGGTAAAAATTCGGTAAAATATCCTGTGCAAATATAGTTCATTACAATACTTAAGCTGACCGTGACAGGCCATAGTCTCAGCATTTATCCATTATGCATGGCCGATATCAAATCAGAGCTATACAACATTACATGCGCGGCTCCCGGTGTGAAACCAGGCTCAGGTTTTACACTTTAATAAGAAAGATCAGCCGTGCATAAAGGTTTACCAATCTGCTAGCCACAGAACTTAAAATGGATTACAAATAGTCCAAGTCCAATATGACACGGTTTTGACACATTCAGTGTCTCGTCGGAGAACACATACAAAACATAAAGCGGCACCATTAAATGGCTTATACTGAAAACACAAGCTGATGATTCGTAACAATCAGGGTGAACATCTTCAATTAATTCACTAAACTATTAAAATGTAACTAAATGTCCTAAATTGTTTCCTGATTGTACAAAACACCTGTATCAAATTTTGCCACACATCTGTTTTCTAGTTGGTTTTTATAGATGACACATGGACAATTTATTGAATGAAATCAATACCTTTTAAAAAGATATTTAACTGTGCATATTCATTTTAACCTATTTTGTGTAGTTCAGATTTATCTTTGCCTTTTAACAATAACTTTCTAGTCATTTCTTATCAACATGACGCACATTCTGATAATTGATACTGAGTAAATTGTGTACAGATGGAACAGGAAGCAATGAACAAAAATCAATATTAACTTTTAGAATGAACCTACATCTGTTTAACCTTCAAGCCACACTTCACTAGCATTTTTAGTTCCTTGTAAATTGAAAATACAAAAAAACAAGTGGCTTACTGCCTGTTCACATCATGAACAATGGCTATAAAGATAACTACAACTATATAAGCATTTACATAAATGGACAGTAACATGCTGTTCATTTTATGTAAACGCTATGGTTTTGTTCTTTGTTGCTTTAAGTGCTCAAGCTTTTTTTTTATTGTTTAGCATATTGAAAAACTGGATTGTTCTGAAAGTGATTATTTCATTCATTTAAAACATTATAGTTAATTGTTAAGAATGGCCCATAAAGCCTTCTTTAGAATCATTTTTGGCCTACAAACCAGTTAAGCTCCTGTAGTGTGAACAGAAAACAGACAAACTGGATTCACACCACATTCGTAAACAGTTAAAAATCCAATTTAAATCTTTACTCTCAACTGTCATTTTTTCAAGCAGTTTTTTCGGGGACATAACATCTCGTAAAATGACACCATAATCCAATTTGAAATCAGATTGGTGTGCAGTGTGAACAAGACCCATGAGTCTCTTTACGTGGTCGCCATTTGTTTCAAGAACAGCATACCCGGAGGAATCACGACCCACGAGTGAGGGCCACGTCCTGCTCCCATCCTGCCGTCATCTTCATCATCAACATCCTCTTCTTCCTCAACAGCTTTTTCAGCTTGACCCATGCCGAGACCGAATGGCGGCAACAACAAAGGGTGCAGGATAGGCACCTTCCCGAGCCCAAGAGCACCAGAGCTGGGGTACATCACCGGCCCGACTCCTAAAAGCGGACTGAGCCTGGACAGATCCAGGGGGTGATTACTAAGGGCCCCGGCGAAGGTGTGAGCCCCAAATAAGGTTGTCGCTCCTCCCGGTAAGACGAAACGAGTCACTCCTGGGTAAGAACGGTCCATCCGCCGGCTATCCATCAATGAGGCACCATCCGATTCCAGCCTGTTGGTTCTGGGCGAGGCGGCACGGTCCTGCACCACAGCGTGGCCGTGGGCCTTGATGTGTTTGCGGAGAGAGCTGGGGTCGGTGTAGCGCTTCAGACAGCCCACCATTTTGCAGCAGTAGGGTTTATCCACATAGTGTGTGCGCGTGTGTTTGAAGCGGTCGCTGGAGTTTGAGTAGCGCTTGTTGCAGCCTTCATAAGGACAGATGTATGGCTTCTCTCCTAAAAGGGCAAAAGAGCAGGACATAATCAAAGGCTGTAAAAGAGGAATGCTGAGTTCAGACAGTCACAACCAGACAGCACAGGCCTGTAGAGACTTGTCATTTTGTGTGAGAAAATTTGTGTGTGTCAAAAGTATTGTTATTAAGTTGACACTGTTTTTGTCTTTTAAAGCATAGTTGTTTCTATGTGGTTTCAAAGCTGATATCAAGAGTTGTCAGAACATACAACAAATATTGTACAAATCTGTTCTTCTTTCAATGTGAGCGGACTTACACACAAAAGCTAGTTTACCTGTGTGTGAGCGGGTATGTATTTTCAGGTTCTCCAGGCGTGAGAAACTCTTGTGGCAGGTAGGGCAGTGATGAGGTTTCTCGTTGGTGTGAGTACGGATATGAATCAGCATCTTGTACCTGCATTAAACAAAAGCATCCTTGATTAATGCTGATATACTGTATGCAAAACATCCAAGAGCAAACATCAGACAGGTTTAACAATACTTTATTTATCTTGGATTAAGTGGAATTCTGTCTCTCTCACGATTAAATTTTATGAATGTGTGCATGTTGTCTGACCTGGCATTAAAGCCTCTGCCCTTGCGCGCACAACCTTCCCAGTGGCAGCAGTATCCTGAATTCTTCTCCGGTTTCACATGCGAGTCATTCACGTGGTCCACCAGATCCTGCAGGCTTTCGAACAGCAGATGGCACTACAGAGTAACAATAGAGAGCGCAGCATTAGCAGGGAGGAAGATAATGAATAGATTGTGAATTGCTCTTTAAATATCTAACGTCATGCATAGTTAACCAAAAAAATTCAAATGATGTGATTGTTTACTGGCTCTCAAGCTGTTCCATTGTTTGATTATTATTGATGCTGTTTTTTTATTTTTCTGCAGATTGAGGAGTGTGGGTAATCAGTTGGTAAACAACTGAATAAACAGTTGATGGTAGCCATTGACGTCCATAGTATTTTTAAGTCAATGGCTACCGTCAGCTGTTTGCTCACGCACATTCTTTAAAAAAAAGTTTCCTGTCTTTCTGGAGTGGATTAAGTGCATTGAAGGAATAGTTTACCCAAAAATGAAAATTACCCCATAATTTACTCACCCCCAAGCCAGACGAACAGTTGTTTGTTTGTTTTTTTTTAGCCTGGCTCTTCCAAGCTTGGTAATGCTGGTGGATTGTGACCTCCTTTAACCATATATATCCATTGTATTTTTAAAGGAAAATGCCACCGTTTTTCCATATTTCCCTATGTTCATCTCTCAACTTAGACGAGTTAATACATATCTCTCTCATCTCAGTGCGTGCACTTAATAGCTCTAGCGCGCGGCGCCACTATGCCACTTAGCTTAGCTCCATTCATTCCTTAAGATCCAAACAAGGATGAATTTAGAAACCACCAAACACTTCTACATTTTCCCTATTTAAAGATGGTTACATGACTAGTATTGTGACAAAAAAAAACGATTTTCTAAGTGGATAAAAAAAGATAAATATAATGTATGTCGGAAGAGCACTTCGCAGAGTGAATGGAGCTAAGCTAAATGCTAACATAGTGGCGCCACACAATAGAGTAATTAAGTGCACGCACTGAGACGGGAGAGATATGTATAAAAACAGAGGGGTTTTCCTTTATATAGAAGCGTACGTCATACATGGAGTCCAAGGTCGGCTCTACACCTGTTGCCGAAAGTCAATGATTTCAGTTATATATTAATTTTAAAAACAGAAATATTTTTATTACAAAAACCCATTTATCTACTTCAGAGGACATGTGTTAACCCCCCGGAGGAGTAAAGGTTAGTTTGAAGACCAATGTGTGTGTATATATATATATATATATATATATGATTTATAGCGCTTCAACATCATTGACACTATCCACTAGCATTACCAATCTTGGAAGAGCTAGGATAAATCTTTTTAAACTCCGACTGCACTCAGCAAGACCGTTCTGTGCACTTCAGCAGCTTCTGGCAATTGAACAAAAGCAGCAATTCCATTGGTCGGACAGTTTCTAACGTGGTGCATAAAAACCAAAAAACGCTTTTGCGCTTTGGTGCACACACTCACATTGGCCCCTGTTTGTTTAGTCACGAGGAGTTAAAATTTGGCCATATACATGATTTGGCCATATACATGAGTATAGTTATACTATACTCATGTATATGAGTATAGTTATACTATATTCATGTATATGGCCAAATTTTAACTCCTCGTGACTCGTGACCTCATGATCATGACTCAAAACAGTACCAGCTCTCACTCACTTTTAGCCAGCGGCAGGCCAGCTGTTCATCACTTGAGGGCTCAGGGGAGTGCTGACCAATTAGCATCGAGGAGGGAAGACGCAAGGGACCCTCTGCACCAATCGGCAGAAAGAACTGGAAACCTGGAGGAGGAGAAGCGCTGTCCTCATGGTACGTGGTGCTTTCGGATTCCTGAAGTAGAAGAAGAGCTTATGTATCAGTAATTTGTTTATGAATCATGTCCAGCTCACCATAGTTGGGAAGTAAGAGAACACCTCATGACAAGTCCAGACATGTTCCAAAACCTACCCTCTATTTTTGATCTTAAAAAGGGTTCAGATCAGGATGCTCTGTGAACTGGACTGAAATGAATTAGTGTGAAGGGAATTTAATTATGGTAATGGTGTATAAGGCAGTCTCTCTTCCAGCAGAATTATATTTGGGTTTTATTTCAAAGAAACTTGTCTTTCTCACAGAAAGCAAAAAATTTACTCATCTCAGAAATTATACTTTGATTTTTAAAAGTGTACAGGGGAGGGATAATTTTGAGTAACTTAATGAACATGTGATCTTCTTCAGGGTGTAAAAGGAAAATAAAAGCTGAAATATTTTCACAGAAGCTTGTAAAAGCAGTGCATTACAACAGTGAGGGAAAAGCTCTGTGTATTGCGTGTAAACACATCCATACAGTCTATGATCAAAACAACAACAACCTTTCTCAGGCATCTGCACTGTCATCTGAGGTGATTATGAAGTTTTGTGTAAAACATGAAATGTGGAGTTATCTACCAAAAAACGACTGCTGGAGTTAACGTATCTGCTTTTACTATAAAAAACTTTTATTATGTAAAAAACTTAATAACTTTAATTTTGTAAATGACCTGTTTTTGTTTAATTTGTTATTACTTAACCAAAACAACCCAAATGCAGTTTGATTCATATGACTTGGAATGCGCAATAAACAAAACGTAAAACATTTTTTTTGAGGTGCAAGTTACTCACTGAGGCCAGGAGAGGCACTGTGGGGCTCCAGCTAGCGCCACTGTCTATAGGAGAGGGTGGTGAGGGAGAGGAAGATGGAGACAGACTCAGATCTACCACCAAGGACGAACAATCTGACATGTTCTTGTCTGCTGCATCTGGAGTTAAGAAGAAACAAGGTTAGTTTCTAGTTGTATTTATTGATTGTGAGACTAGTGATGGTTTTCAGTGATTCTTTCTGTCGTTACACTGTTGCTCCAGTGTCAGGGAGTCTCAGTCACCTCTGTCACTCCAATCACCGGCACCCACGTTCACCCGGTCCCAATTACCAGCATTCGAATCCGCTGCACCTATCACCTGCAATCAAGCCCAGCTACAAGAGCACGCTCCTCACTAGCACCCACTGTCTACCGTTCACTCTGTTTAATCTAACCTGATTCACTCCTATCTGTGTTCTCTTAACAGAACTGTGTGCTGTACTGTGTGTTGTGACTCCACCGTTTCAGATCCCCATAGTCTCTCTGCTCCTAGCGTATCTCCCTCTCCTCAATCATCTCACACTCACTCCTGATTCCTCTAGCTACTGTCTTTGACTCTCTTTGTGTAAATAAACTCTGATTATTTTCAGTAAGCAGGCAGCAATGGAGAAGTACATCCCGGAGGCTCTGCAGTAAGGTTTAATTTGCCCTTCCACCTCTTCTTCGGAGAAGAACTCCCAGATCTTCCCCTGGTCCCTGCCACCCTGGAAGAGTTGCAGAGGGGCAAACTTGACCCTGTGCCTATAACCTGGTACAAATATGTGTTGTTGATGAATGGAAGACAGCCTTCATAATACCCCCCGGGCACTATGGGCTCTCCAACTCACCCTTTGTGTTCCAGAGTTTCATGAATTAGGTATTCAGAGACTTTTTGCAGTTCGTTAAAGTTTATATCGATGACATTCTGATATTCTCCAAGAACCTGACTGAACATTGCCAGCACGTCACTCAAGTCCTGTACCTGACGAAAATGTGAATTCCATTGCTCCACCGGGCCCTTCCTCTGCAACATTCTCACCCCCAAAGCCAATCAAATGGCCAGTACCACAGTTGGTAAAGGAACTACAGAGGGTTTTAGGATTCTTAATATTTACCAGTGGTTCATCCTCAATTTCAGTAAGCTCACAGGCCCCTTAACTTGCATGCTAAGAGGAAAGCCCAAGTCTCTGCAGCGGAATCCCAAAGTCCAGCAAGCCTTCCAACATCTCAAGGAAGCATTCAGCATGGCTCTCATCTTGCGCCACCCAGACCCACAATCCCCATTCATAGTGGAATCGACGTCTCTACCACCAGTGTACAGGCCATGCTGTCTCAGTACCACGGTGAGCCTTCCCACCTCCATCCTTGCGCTTTTTTCCCCGGAAACTGCCCCCTGCTGAGGCTAACTATGACATTGGCAATCAAGAACTGTTGGCTATCAAATTAGCTTCAGAAGAATGGCGTCACTGGCTGGAGGGAGCTCTCTTCCCCTTCACAGTACCCACAAGACCACAAGAACCTCCAGTATCTCTGGGATGCTAAACGCCTCAACCCCCATCAGTCCCACTGGGCTCTGTTCTTCAACAGATTTCAGTTCTCTATCTCATATCACCTAGGGGACCAGAACATCAAAGCAGACGCCCTCTCACAATTGCACTCCCCTGAGCTTTCCACGGAACCTGAGCCTATTCTCCGTCCAGCCCTCATGGTCCCATCCAATGGGCTATCAACCGGCAAATTTGCCATGCCTCTCACTCAGAGCCATCTCCACAGAGGGGTCCCAGAAGGGAAGTTGTATGTTTCTGTTCTCTAGCGAATTCCCCTTCTGGGCACAGTTCACTAGGTACCAGGCTCTGGACACCCAGGCAGCCAGCGTACCCTCTTGCTGCTCCAGTCACGGTACTGGTGGCCCAGTATGACCGGTGACATCATCAGGTATGTCTGGGAATGCTCAGTCTGTGCCATGTCTAAAACTCCATGACATCTCCCTGCAAGAAAGCTCATTCCCCTTTCTATTCCACGGCGGCCCTGGTCTCACATTGGCATGGATTTTGTGACGGATCTCGCTAGCTATTAGGGGTTCACCTGCATTCTTATGGTAATGGAACAATTTTCCAACAATTTTTTGCAGGTTAGTCCCACTCAAGGGTTTGCCCACTCAATTTGACATTGCAGAATGCCTCTTCCACCATGGTGGTCTGCCCGAGGAGGGTCCCCAGTATATCTCCTGTGTATGGAAGGCTTTCTTCAAGTTGTTAGAAGTCACTGTCTGTCTCTCCACAGGCTACCACCCCCAGACTAATGGCTAGACTGAGAGGAAGATTCAGGAGCTTGGACGATACCTCCGGTCATACTGCTCCGAAGACCAGCATAGCTGGAGCCAGTTCCTACCCTGGGCAGAGTATGTACAAAATCCACCACGGGGTTAACCCCCTTCCGGTGCTTGCTCGGCTATCAGCCCCCGCTCTTCCTCTGGAGGGAGGAGCCATCTGCGGTTCCAGCTGTGGACCACTGTTTTTTTGAGAGCGAGAAGGTGTGGCACTCAGCCCATATACATCTGCAGCAGGCATTTCAGAGACATTAGTTCTTCGCGGACACCCAATGCTCACAGCTTTCCCAGTACAACCCAGGTGATCTGGTCTGGCTCTCCACCCGCAACCTCCGTCTTCGCTACAACGGCCTGTTTGAGGTACAGAGGCAGGTCAATGAGGTCACAAACCATCTGAGACTCCCAGCCAGCTATTGCATTCACCCCACCTTCCAATTATCACTACTGAAACCTTTCTCCCCCTCTGTCACAGCAAGTACAGAACCGGCCACACCTCCTCCCCCCGAGTGCCTAGACAAGGGGCAGTTTCTAAAGTTAAGGAAATCCTGAATTCTCGGTGATGGGGCAGCCAGAGTATCTGGTCGATTAGGAGGGATATGACCAAGAAGAATGATCTTGGATGGTCTGGGACGATATCCACGATCTACTGCAGGAGTTTCACCTGCATCACCCAGACTGCCCTGCGCCCATGTTTATAAACATATAAAATAAAAAACAAACCTTAAGCCTGGCCTGAATTTTCTTTTTTTCGATGCAGCCATCAGTTACTGAATCGTTCATTTAATAATTTGTTCAAAAAAGCTCATTTTTTCACACTCTCAGAAATAAAGGTACAAAAGCTGTCACTGGGACGGATTTTTAAATGGTACACTTTTGTACCTTTTATGTACTAATATGTATACTTTAGATATTAATATGTTCCTATACTGTACCAATATGGACCTTTTGAAAAGTTACCGCCCCACAAGTCATTCAATCCTTCATTGAACCAATTTTTTATTTATTATTTATCTGATTCATTCAGAAATGAAAAAACAGTGACTAAATAAGCCACATTACTGTAAATTAATCTCATAAAATCATTCCTTGCAATGTATGCAAGCTATAACTGTAGTGGTATGTGTTTCAGCTATAGTTTAGTTATGTAGTGGTTTGTGTGGTTGGTTGACTAACCAGGGCTTTTGGCCTTGTGCAATGCGCGGGATATTCGAGCACGGGAAAAGTGCAGCGGGGCACAGATGGACGTTCTGAGCATCCTGTCATGGCTGGAGGGAAGCTTCAAGTCCAGGGGCTCGTCCAGTGACAGCATGGCTTTGATCCACCAGCCTGAGAAAATCAAACCATATTATATATACTGTATATATCTTTTTTTTTCATTATGACTCTTTACACTGGCATCAACACTGACAGCTGTGATTTTACAGCTTATTTTGTAAAAGGAAATACCCTCTCTGTCCCTCAAACACACACACAAATACACACTCCCACACACGTGCAGCTCCACGTTCACTTCAGCAACTGTAAGTCATTTACATTTCTTTCTGCCAGACAAGTCACGCACACACACACACACAGACACGTGTGTGTGTGTGCAGTTCATCACACCAGCAGCCCCACTGCAGTCAAAACATGCAGAACGCATTACAGAGATATATAGATCTGAGTTCTTTGCTTTCCTTCATTCTTTTCCTCCCGCCTCGGTTTCTTTCTGTGATGCAGAGCAAAAGTTGATGAAGACTGGGCCTCTAGCTCCACATCTATGTGTGTTTGTACAAGAGGGTCCAAAAGTATAAGACCACTATAGGTTTCTGGTCGATGATTATTTTCAGTGTTACAAGTAATCAGATTACTTTTAGTAAAGTAATGCTTTATAAATTTCCGAAAAGTATCTTTGGTAAGTAGTATTTACTTTAAAGGGGTGGTTGACTGTGGTTGGCTTTATTATGTTTATGGGGTGCAGTATTGCTCCATTAAGAAAAAATAAATAAATATAAAATATTTTGCACATAATTTATCTCTCTGTTCCTTCTCTTATGAACTCACATCCTTACCTGCTTTTATGAAGCCCCTCCCTCAGAAAATCGCGATGGGCTCTGATTGATTAGCTGGCCCAGTGTGTTGTGATTGGCTAAACCACCTCTAGCGCGTGTCTAAACGTCCCGCCCCTCAGCTCAGTGCCATGTGCTCCGGTTGAATTGTAAACGATGACGTTTTCTATAATGTTTATCAATATGAGCCCGATTGAGACCCAGAGGATATTAGTGAAGAGGATGGCGGGGTTTCTGGGTTTTTTTTTGCCTCGGTAAGCAACTCGTCGTAGTCCCTACGAGCCGTTTTTGTAGGCGTTAAACTGTCAGAATTTTAAAAGACAAAATCTCCGTTAGCATTGAAGATTGTGTGCTGCAACTTTGCAGATATTGTTTAGGCTCAAACTGCAAAATGACACACTAACTAATGTTAAAAAAGTGAAATCGCAATCAACCACCCACCCCTTTAAGTATTTATCTTCCATAAACATTAACTAAGTAACAGGTTACTGTTTTATGGACTAACACAATATTGTAACACGTTACTATTAAAAGTAACTTTCATCAACACTTTCAAGATATGGCTGATATTGAAGTTCTTCACTATTTTGTATAAATAAATAAATAAATAAAACCATGGAAATGAAATAAATTATTTAAAATGTTTAAAGCAATAGTTCACCCAAAAATGAAGCCTTGCCGATCATTTCCAATATAGTGTTTTAGTTTGTTTATCAGACTAGATTTGGAGAAATTTAGCATTAACTGCTCACCAATGGATGCTCTGCAGTGAATGGGTGCCATCAGAATAAGAGTCCAAACTGCTGATAAAAACATCACAATAATACACCACTCCAGTCCACCAGTTAACATCTTGTGAATTGAGAAGCTGCGTGTTCGTAATAAACAAATCCATCAAGTCATTTCAATTCCTCACCACTGCTTCTGGCAAAAATGCAAGTCCATAATCTAAAAAACTGCTTTCTCCAGTGAAAAAGTTGTCTTGTCTGAATCATGTGAAAAATACACCGACAAGAAAACGCCTCTTACATGCTCACATGTAGTGTAAATGATGGATTCGTTTCCTACAAACGTGCAGCTTTCTATTTCACGAGGCACTAGTTGATGGACTGGAGTGGTGTGGATTATTGTGATGTTTTTGTCTGACGGCACCCATTCACTGCAGAAGAATCAGTTTGAATAAAGATCTATTGGACGGTCTATGAGTAATTTACGATTTTTTTTGCCGTTGTTTATTATTAAAAATCCTTTAACTACGAGTAAAAAAGTGATTTCCAAAGACACTTTTTGGACCCCACTGAACATCTTCTTTTGCGGTGATGTGCATTACATAAACATTCATTGTAACCATGTAATTATTTTCTTCACTTACACAGGAATGAGGAAGTACAGCACCTTCAACACACCCCCACATTCATCATGACCCAAAGTTATTTTTTTTTTCTTTCAGAGAACATTTAAACTATTGAAATGTTGATCTCCAAGCAAACACTTGTGGCTTTTGGTTTTCAGCTCCTGCATGCTTTCTTTCTGATTCCCTCTCTCTGTGATATTACACACTGTTGCAAAAGGTTTGCGAGCTGAAGACTTCCCCCCGTCTCGCTCCCTCCCTCCCTCGCTCTCAGTCTCTGGCATGGGGGTTTGTTTTCAATCTTACTTCTTCCTCGAGCTCCACCCTTAATTTCTGGGCTTTATATGCACGCAAACACTGAGACAAACACCACAAATATTGCACGTATTTCTGAATGCTGGTGAAATTTAACAGGTTTTAGGTGAAGTTTTTGTGAGGACACTGAGGAAAAGTCCCAAAATGTCTAAATGATGGAGTAATCCTTTTTTTATTATTATTATTTTGGAAAATAACAATTTAAATATCTTTTATGATTATATTCTCCACACATACACACACGTTGACTCTTTCTCTATTCTGTTTCTCATTTCTCCATTTCTGCAAATGTCTGAAATTCTGGCCCTTTACCTCCTTTTGTTGACTCACACCGAAAAGCAGTGGGTGATCATTCCTTTCCTATTTCTCTTTTTCACTCCCTCCTTCCAAAACTCACTGATGCAATCCCATTATTTAGCCTGCAATCTCAGTGTCTGGCGTGAGAAAGAGACAGAAAAAGAAAGATGGAGTGCCAGTGTATCTCACAAGGACTTTTTCTAATTGCACAGATCTTCAAACACAACATATATTACTTGTGCTATATAAGTTAAGTTAATAATTAATAATTTATATATAAAAACTGTTACTTCAAACAACATAGCATTAATTACTCTAATAATTCTCTCTCTGTTTTTGAACAATTTATGTATTTAACTGTTTACGTTGGTGGCAACAAAAATAAATAAATAATACAATATAATATTGTTACTATTACTAATATTTTATTAGTAATTATTTAAGTGTGTGTATATAAGTTGTCTGCTTTGTATAAAATTCTTAGTTTAACTTATTTGTCAATTTATTTAAATGCTATATATTACTTATATTACTAGTAATAATTTATACATAAAACAATTGAAACTATATTACATTATTTTATATAATTAATTTTATTTAATTTGGTGGCAAAAAATATAAATAACATTGTATTGTTAGGCTACTAATTCATATTATTTGTAATTATGTATATAAAAACTGTCCTTGTATCTGATTTGTATAAAATTCATAGTCTAATAATCTATTCACTTATTTATGCATTTAATTGCTATATATATATATA
>JAUCNO010000460.1:7041488-7073553 GCA_032353835.1 Enteromius viviparus
CAGGCTTCAGTGGTCAAGTGATGACTCGAGTCACTAAAAAGAACCGGCTCGTAAGAGTCATTCAATCGAACACCAAGCTTCAGTGGTCAAGTGATGAATCGATTCACTAAAAAGAACCGGCTCGTAAGAGTCATTCACTCGAGAACCAGGCTTCAGTGGTCAAATGATGAATCGATTCACTAAAAAGAACCAGCTTGTCTAAGCCAAGGAGCCCAGAATCAAAATTAACTGATCAAATGAACTGTAAATTTACTCGTGAATCTTACATCATTAGTTTATTTCTTTATTTTTTTGTGTGTTTAGATTCACCAAAAAGAAGGGGCGTGTCTCAGATGAGTTATTTGTTTGGGAATCATACTTCAATGATTACAATGATTATTGTGTGTTTTTGATTCACTAAGAAGAAACTGAATATATGAGTCATTTGGTAGTGAACTGGTCTACACTGACTGTGCTGTATATTTGGCACTGAATAACTGACCATGTTTAAAGTATTTCAACATGGTGTTGGAAACATAATAAGAAATCGTTCGCTCATGTCGTTTTTCTCCAGAGAGGACGAGTCTTTACTCAAGTTTTTTTCTTTGATAAATCACTCCTCTAGACAAAACCCATAAAATAGTGGTTGACGGTCAGTGCTATCAGAAAGCAACTGAGGAGAAATGTCATTTTAGAAGATAAAAGCAGAGAAACTCTTCTCAGCACAAGCTATTTATGTCATGAAGACCTAGGACTTGGGATCGAGCACCTGTCCGTTTCTGTCCTCACCTCAGAACATGCTGTCAAAGGGGGAAGGGGCTGGTCTGCGTTAGACCTCACTGGAAAAATGCAGATGATCTTCTATTATCAAATATATGGATGACTGGTTTTATTTTGAGGTACTTTCCCAGTACCGGCGGTATTATTTCAACAAGAGACACCTGAGACACTGGAATAATAATAATACAGGCGAACATCCTTCTCCACTGTGACCGAAAGCTCCCCAGCTATTGTCTATAAAACAATACCTGTGTGGATAGGGATGGTCCTTGGAGAGCACAGCGCCGCTGCTCTTCCTACCTAATTTAATTAAAAACATGGCAGAATATGATATGACACCGAATGAGCTACTGAACCTATTATAAAATAGTACAACACTCAAGTTCTGTAGCGCATCATAACCAGCCTTTCTATTTCAGTGGCTTTTAAAAACAGAAGTTGTGAGGTTGAATAAAGTTTTGCATCATATTAGAGTTGTGACAATTATGTAATGGTAATCCTGGACTAGTAAGGACTAGTCTTGCACTATGGCCTGAATACTTCTGTGTGTATAACGTATCGTGTTCACACTGACCAGTGCCAATTCAATTAATTAGAGACATCTAAGGAACACATAAGCTTGTCAGCGAGCATTTTCACCAGCAAGTGGTCAAATGCTAAAGGTGGAAGAGGTTTATCTGAACTAACTATAGACGCCGGTGCCTTCTCCTTTTTGTAGGACCCTGAAATGGCTGTGTGCAGTTTTTGTTTTACTGGTGAAGTAATCAATGCGCCATTATTTGCTTGAAAGCAGAGCTGCGTTTTCAATTTGACATTAAAACTAGAGGTTGAAATCCGGTACACCGTGCTAACATCCCTTTCAGAGCCGCCTGCCGCCATGCTAGAGAAATCTATGAAAAATAAACCTTGCTCTGATGATCCACATGAATAGAAAGGACTCGGCGTTCTCTTCTGCTGCCAGCTCTGCTCCCTATTCCAGGATGTGATTCACATGAAAAGCATTTAGCTCTCATCGAGAGCATTCATCTCCGCATGAATCACAGAGATGGGTCATCACCACAGACTTACACGTTTGTGCCAACAGAAGCTCTACCACCAAGTCACATTGTTCAAATCCATTTTAAATTATGATTTTGTACACGATTGAGCAAAGTAATCACGGGTTTATTTTGTTTACTTGTGTGATGTTGTTGATCAGGGGTGCACAATCCTGTTCCTGGAGATCTACCTTCCTGCAAAGTTCAGCTCCAACCCTGATCAAACACATATGAACCAGCTAATTAAGACCTTCATAAACACTTGATAATTGCAGACAGGTGTGTTGGAGCAGGATTTGCACCAAACTGTACAGGAAGGTAGTGCAGCATCTGAAATCGCTTACTTCTCTACTATATAGAGCGAGTAGTTCGAGTTTGACCAAATTCATAGCCTTTCGAAATTCAGTGGGCGAGAAGTACCCGGGTGACCTACTGCTTCCAGCCGAATTCTATTGTAAGCATACCATGGACAATTTTCTATCCCATAAGGCTCTCGGAGAGGAGGCGTCATATTAAAAAAATGGCGGACAGTAGAGACGCGGCTCATTTTAAGTGTAAGCACCTCAGGGAAAAAAAGTTGCTTATTGTGATTAAATTACACTTGTTTAACACACTCTAAATAAACGGATGACTTATTGAAAGTTTACATTGTCGCGCTGTTGTAACGATGCATGACACATGACAACATCAATATGGCGGATGTAGTACGTCCGAGTTCCATTCATACTACTCACATTCATACTGTATAGAACGTACTTATATAGAACTTCCCAATATTAAATGTTAAATTAATTAAACTAACTGGTGGTGGTGCTTGTTTATCATTTAATGTTTCTATAAAAACCGTGGCAAAGAATTATGAGAACAAAACTACTTAGAATTCTACTACTAATAACAATATAAAACGCAGTAAGTATTAATGAGCTGCAGGATTCATGAATATTAATCACGTAGTATGCGTTCGCTCGGATTGATTTGCTGAAATCAAAATAGGGACAATAATAGGTGAGCGCCAGCCAATAAGATTGTCATTAGCGCATTAGTCCTGTTCACTACCGAAGAAACCGGCAGTTCTTAAAAGTTATTTGGACAGGAAAGCACAACAAAGAATATCGATTACATGTAGCGGGTCAAGTCTGTATGTTATGAAAGACTCTTGTTCTTCATCTTTCTAAAGAACCCGTGCGTCTTCTCAGAGTTATAATAATATTATAATGAATTATAGTAACGCCGCATTTTATTGTCAGAAACAGTAACGCCGTTGTAACGTTTGCTCGTTTGATTAATGTTACTCGTTACTGAAAAAAAATTATGCAGTTAGTAACGCCGTATATTTAAACGCTGTTATTCCCATCACTGGTTATATATCTGCAGTGCGAGTTGCTTTTCTTCAGTGATGTTATGTGGAAAGATGGACAAAGCATTTCTGTTTCCTTTCACTATAGAAAAGTGAAGCCAAGGCCTCTGAGTCTGAATCTGCACTGACTGTAGCAATTCATTTGGAGTCTCCTCAATAGTGAAGCCTGAGACTGCACTGTAGCAATTCATTTGGAATCCAAGTCTGTGCACTACCAAATTATTTCGAGTCTGAGTCTGCGCAGTAGCTATTTATTAGGATCCTAAGTATTGTCTGCGCAGTAGTGATTCATTTGTAGGGTGAGCATACTGGCCATTTTCATGGCACACATTCTTGCCAGGATTTCCATTTTGCCTAAAACATCCAGGTTTTTCCTCTTTGCTCTGTACAGATGGATAGTTGTATGACATCCATGAGAGCTATAGAGAGCAGATGGCTTCTTATGCTTTAGATTCACGCTCACTGTACTTTGTAATGTGGCACACTGATCTGTCTATGCAAGTCAAATGAAGAAATGAATGACCATAACGTGTGACTATTTGCATCACTTGTATGCATAATGCCTGCAGGTTATTGGTCGATCATTACCCTCAGCAAGTACAACAACAGAAAAACACTGAAATCCTGGCAACGATATATCCCGTAAAAATCGCACACCCTATTCATTTTGAGCCTGTCTAGGCAGTAGAGATTTTTTTTGAGTTTGAGTTCTTAGTGATTGTGATGTGGAGCTACTGTATCAAAGTCCCGCCCCAAAACACCTGAGCACCCAATTATTGGAGCACGCTCCCAAGAATTTCAGTCACCTAGGCACAGGTGCTGTGGTGATGTGACAATAAACGTGAAACGAGAAAACTTGCTCAAACGAACATTGGCGTGTTATGAACTACCTAAAATGATGGAGATTCTTGGGAAAAATTTATCTGTAATGTAATTTGGCTCATGTTTGGTTAATATGATTGCTTTTCCTCCACAGATGCAGTGGAATCTGAGAATGATCCACTTGTGCCGTTCCAGTTAAAGTCTGAAGGCGAGCTGTTCAACTGCTGCGATGGCACAGAGGATATAAGCCAGAGCTCCTCTAATGACACTCCTGCACCAAACAGACCTGTGTGCCAACCCTGTGGCACTGGTGCACAGATTGACACCACGGTAGAAGATGTCAGCTCTAATGAAGAGGAAGAGGCTGTTTTAGAAGAGAAATCTGAAGAGGTGAGTCAAGAGGAGACCTCTTCTGAAGAGATATTTGAGGAGGAGGCACAGGAAGAAGAGGAAGAAGTTGAGTTAGATGAATCTAATGAAGCGACTGTGGAGGAAGTTCTTGAGGAGGCACGTGAGAACGAGAAGGAGATTTCCGAAGCAGACGCTGATATAGAGTCACAAACGGTTGTTGAGGAATCAGTGGAAGAAGACGTTGAGGAAGATTCTCAACCTGAAGAGGAGGTAGTTGAGGAAGAGGAAGTTCTTCAGAATGAAGATGAAACAGGTGAAGAAGAGCAACTTGCTCAGACTGAAGAGGAGGTAGATGAAGAAGAGGAGGTTCTTCAGACTGAAGAGGAGGTAGATGAAGAAGAGGAGGTTCTTCAGACTGAAGAGGAGGTAGATGAAGAAAAGGAGGTTCTTCAGACTGAGGTTCTTCAGACTGAAGAGGAGGTAGATGAAGAAGAGGCAAGTGAGGACAAGGAGGTTTCTCAAGAAGAAGAGGAGGCAGAGGCAGTTCCTCAGCCTGAAGAGCCAGTGGAAGAGAAATCAGAAGAGGTAACAGAGAAAGATGCTGAAGAAGAGGAAGCTGTAACAGAAGAAGAAAGAGCTCCTGAGGTTGTGGAAGAAGAGAAACCTGTTAAAGAACCAGAAGCCGTTGAAGAACTGGTGCGAACAGAAGCAGCTGAGGAACTAGTTGCAGATGTTGTCGAGGAGGTTGTAGAAGTAGCACAAGAGGCAACTGTGGAGGTTGTGGAACAGGTTCAAGAAGTCGTTTCTGCAGCTGCCGAAGAAACAACAGTGGAAGAAGTGTCAGATGAAGTACCAGAAAGCAAAGCATCTGTGAAAGGTACAATATGATTCAGTCGGCATAAATGTTATTGGGCATTTAGAAACAAGATAACAGCCAAATTAGAATCGCTCAGTCCATTTGCAGAGATCTTATAGAAAATCGCGAATACTGGATTTTGCACACCTAACAGTGATAACAGAGATGGCACTTATACCATTGTTTTACAAAGTTGCATCCATGCAAAATCCCAAAATCCATGCAATCTGGAATTTTGTGCGAGCGCAGATTTAACTTTTATTCAGTTTGGTCACGTACTGTAACGTTTTCTTGTGCCCATGTGCTCTGTGTTTTTGTTTTGATTCTGTCTCGCGTGTCATGACACATACATTTGCTGTTCACAAACAAAAACCTGTTTGGTTTAAAAATGACTACTAAATATATATATATATGCGTGTATTACATATTTAAAAGCTTCAGAATCAGCAAAAAAGCCTCTGGTTTAACTCTATTACAGTGGAAATAACTGCCTTGTCTCGTCACCAGGGGGCAGACGAGGACACTACTGTAAAATTCAGTTCCTCGTTCTCCTCCACCTGATACTTTGATCGAAGAAGGTGGCACAGGAATAAACCCACCACCAAAATAACCTAACAGAAATAACCCTTGGCATAAGTCCATTGCCATTCATAACAATATGTTCTCTGGCCTGCATGGAGGACAGTTTTGTAATAGGGATCGTCTCGTAATAGTACATTGATTGTGTTTGATAGATGACTGATGCACATGGACCCAACATAACAGTTTTGGAGGCAAATTGTAAACTAAGACAAACAATATTGATTTAAAAAAATTATGTTAGCTTAAAATAAAAAATATAAATATTGGAAAAAATTAAACCAAACTAAAACAGCAATAAGAAAAAAATAACTAAAATGGCAATCAACGAATGCAGAAGTGTAATTCTGTTGAGTAAAACACATCTGAAACTAGCATGCCAGCATAAAACCGTAAATAGACCATCACCGTTTGTGTTAGTCTAAGATGGTCCTATTAGCTTTTAGCGGTGCAAAATAAACAAGCCACACGTTGAGCTGATGCATTGCTTTCTGTGATTGTGATTCTTGTGTAAATACAGGTGCAGCTTCATTCCTCAGAGGTCTTGTCTACTTCAAAATGTAAATCTAATCTCTGGCAATGTCCTGCTGGTTCCACAGCAGATGTCTTAGCTTTAAAGAATAAAAATCTAGGTAAAATAAAACAAATTAGGGATATGTCCACAGATTTAAAACCAAAGGGTTATTTTCAAGAAGAAAGAAAATGTGTAGTGTATGCTGCCAAATGATTAAATGCTTGTTTTGTGGGTGTAAAAGAAAATGTTATTATATGAGCTTCATGCTTTATGCTAATTTCGACTGGCTATTTTTCTCTGGCAGTGGAGAAAGCAACCCCCTCAGGTCCTGCCACAAGAGATCGGTCTCACATCGAAGAGACACTGCGTCTGGCAACAGCTGAACCTTCACGGGAATTCGTCAGTGAGTCACATAACGAACATTTAAATATATATATATATATAAGTACCTTTCATATGTACCATATGAGGCCAGTTCTTAATTAACCAGTTACTTTTTAGCTTCACCAAAATCTCAAAATGGTAAATGGAGATGTTGAAGTAGCAGAACAAGCTTCTATCATAATTTCATCAACTTCTTGTAGATGCTTTGAAGAAGCTGCAGGATGTCTACAATACTGCTATTAAACCCATGGACAAGGCCTACAAGTACAATGAGCTCCGGCAGCATGAAGTGTCAGGTAACAGCTTCAGTTTTAAAACATCACTTCAGACTGCTCTTCCACCACGAGACGTATATAAATGACCCCCTTGTCTTTTCTTCACGATATTCAGAGGCAGAGATCACCTCCAAGCCCATGGTCTTGTTCCTTGGCCCTTGGAGTGTTGGCAAGTCTTCCATGATCAATTATCTTCTGGGTCTCCATGACTCTTCCCAACAGCTTTACACTGGTAACCCAATCATTATAAAGTTAATGATTATAAAATCAAATGTAGTCCTTCTTTGTTCCTTCATCTCACCCTCTTTTGCTCTCTCAGGGGCTGAACCCACAACCTCAGAATACACTGTACTGATGCACGGTGAGAAATTTCGCACCATCGAGGGCATTGTCATGGCGGCAGACAGTTCTCGCTCTTTCTCATCTCTGGAGAAGTTTGGGCAGGGCTTTCTGGAAAAGCTGGTGGGAATTGAGATGCCGCATAAACTCCTGGAGCGCGTCACCTTTGTCGACACACCTGGAATCATCGAGAACCGCAAACAACAAGAGAGAGGTGAGAATACAGTAGTCACAAAGAGTTTGTTTGAGTTATGTACAAGAGGACAATCAGACAACAAGCAGTTCTCAACTTGAATATAGAGACACAATCTAGCTAAATAGACCACTTCTATGGGTCCACAATTTCATTAATGAAAAGGAAATAAAAGTTTATGAACACGTTTAGGAACGCTTTATTATTTGTTAATTTACTATTAACTATTTATGAGTATTTATAAAACACATACTCTGAATGAATCTTACCTATTACCTTACTAACTATTAAAAAGCAGTTATTAGGAGTTTAAGGCAAAAGTTGTAGTTAATTGTGAAAACTGGACCTTAAAATAATTGTGACCCAAATTTCGAATGTAAATTCATGCATTTAAATTGTAATAATATTTCAAATTATTACTGTTTTTACCACCATCAAATAAATGCAGCCTTGGTGAAAAATCTAACCGGCCTCAAACCTGAGTGACAATGCATGTCATTAATTTTGAAAAACTTCTGACAAAACACATACTGTAAGATAGGCTTGTATCTTTACCTACAGTCAGTAACTAGTTAGTGTGGGTGTTTGATTCAGTAGAAAGAATCAATCATTGTTTCGGAAATCAGACTGTTATCGCGCAAATTTGAAAAAAAAAAAAAACAGCTCATCATTCACTTACAGGTCATGCTGTTTGCATTATATGATATTTTCAGTGGCACCACCGAATACGTTTGTTTGTTTGTTTTTTATTCTCCAACCACTAGCAGAAGAAACCAGAACACTGTAAAAAAAAAAAAAAAAAAAAAAAAAAAAAGATTTTCGTTGACGCTTTGTCTTGTTTTCTATAAATATTGTAACTTTTTTTAATCGAGATGCATTCACATGACAAATTACAATTAACTTAGATATTAAGTTTTGTTTAAAAAAAACAAACAGATTTTTTTCTTAAAACAAGCAAAAATATCGGCCAGTGGGGTAAAAAAAAATTTATTCAAAGGCTAAACAAGAATATTTTTCTTGCCCCATTAGCAGATATATTCTTAATATATTTTTTATGTTTTATTGTTTTCAAAATTTAGATCTTTTTCCTTTTTAATCAATAAAGAAGGCATGCTGTTTTAAGTAACCTAATGCACCTTCATTTAAGAAGCTGTAGATATTTATATTAAACAAAACAAAGCTAAAATATTCTTTGTTTGCAGTAAAGGCACCAGTTCTGAATAAAAAACTCTAAAAATAATAACATGTTACTAATGTTAGTAACAGTTACTAATACTTAAGTGTACATTTACAAATTTCAACTCTTCAAATCTTGTTATCCTCTAGGGTACCCCTACAGTGAAGTGTGCCAGTGGTTCATCGACCGTGCCGATCTCATCTTCCTGGTGTTTGATCCAACCAAACTGGATGTGGGATTAGAACTGGAAATGCTGTTCAGACAGATGAAGGGACGTGAGTCGCAGATCCGTATCATCCTCAACAAGGCCGACAGTCTGACAACCCAAGACCTAATGCGCGTGTATGGCGCCCTCTTCTGGAGCATGGCGCCCTTGATTAACGTGACAGAGTCACCGCGCGTCTATGTGAGCTCATTTTGGCCGCAGGATTACGCTTCAGACACTAACAGGGATCTTTTTAAACGTGAGGAGATCTCTTTGCTGGAGGACCTGAATCAAGTGATCGAGAACCAGCTGGAAAACAAAATCGCCTTCATTCGACAGCACGGCATCCGCGTGCGCATCCACGCCCTCCTGGTCGACCGCTACCTGCAGACATATTACGAGAAGCTGGGCTGGTTTAGTGACCCCCATGAGGTCTTCAGCGATATCGTCGGCGACCCTGACAAGTTCTACATCTTCAAGTCCATTCTGGCCAAGACCAACGTGAGTAAGTTCGACCTGCCAGAACCGGAGGCGTACCGGGACTTCTTTGGAGTCAATCCTCCCGGCAGCTTTAAGCTCCTCTCGTCCTACTGCAGCTGGTCAGGAGGATGCCTGCTGGAGAAGATCGAGAAGGCCATCACAAATGAGCTGCCAGCTCTGCTCAGCAGTCTGGCAGAGAAACGGGAAGCCAAGGCAGAAGCGGCTGCAGAAGCCAAGGAGAAAGCCCAAAACCGTTGGAGGAGACAGTAACAGAAGAATGATGGGACGTACGGAAGAGTATAAGTGACTCTATTTAGAAGAGATTCACATCAGTGAAAAGCCAGTTAAACACAGCGTGCAGTAGCACTCTGTATAAAACAGACCTTAATGAAGGGTTTCGTTGTGCTATTTTTCTTCCTTGTTCTAACTTAACTCAGCTAGTAAATTAGACTTATTTATACTATGTTCAAGATAAGTAACCTGTCATAATCGTATTTATTTATTGTTTGAATGTCGTTTTAAGAGTGTGAATTATGAAACCTGCTTCCACCACAGAATAAAATTAAAATAAAACGGCAATTGCGACTTTTTATCTTACAACTTTTTTGCAATTCTGGAGAAAAAAAATCCAGGAATGCAAGAAATAAATGTGCAATTCTGAGCAAAAGAGTCAAAATTCTGACTTATATATATCTATATATATAAAACAATTTTCTCAGAATTGTGTGAACAAATGTCGCAAAAAAAAAATGTCAGTAACACTTTATTTAAGGTGTCCTTAATACAGAGTAATTACCTAGTAAGTACTTAGTAGTAGCCATTGTACTTACATGAAACAAAATGTACTTACCCTGTCACTAAGGAACAGTTTGTAATTATGCAGATGTAACAGGCTGCTACTGTTACACATTTGTTACAGACTGAGTCTGTTACACAGCTACTTGTGTAACCAAATATTGTCACATACAGTATGTGATGAAGTCTTTATACAATGTAATTATAAATTCATGTACACACACAAAAGCTACTTAAAATAAAGTGTATCAGGATTGTACTTAAGTGTAAGTAGCTCGGTCTGTAACATATGTGTAACAGTAGCTGCCTGTTACATCTACATACTTACAAACTGTAATTACAGGCTGTTCCTTAATTTAGTTACATTTTACTTCATGTAAATACAACGTCTGTGTAATGGACACCTTAACATAAAATGTTACCGCTACTTAAAATATAGTGTATCAAGATAGCATTGACGTGTAACAGACTCTGTGTGTTACACATGCGTAACAGTAGCTGCCTGTTACATCTACATACTTACAAACTGTAATGACAGGCTGTTGCATAACTGAGTTACATGATTTTTATTCATGTAAGTACAATGGCTACTACTAAGTACCTAATAAGCTAATTACTCTGTATTATAATATAAAATAAAGTGTTACATTATCTCTTTGTTGGAAACAGGCTTCCGTGGTGAATTTGCCATATGTGGTAAAACGTTTATCTTCATTACTTCAGTTCCACTTGTACATATTTATCATGTTCCTTTGTACAATTTACTGGTGTATGAGTTGTTGGTAAATGAAATGAGATTTTGTTGTTGTTGCATGTTTCAGCTGTGGTGCCACTGAATAGCTTTTCTGGCTGATGAGTTATGCAATATGGAAATCAAACATTAAACTGGATATTTAAGTCAATAAATAAACACATTTAGATAAAACAAATAAGCGAGTACATTGCTATACGATACTAATTTTGCAGCAATTTCAACATAACATCCTAAATGTCCACTAGATGGCGTAGCAAACTCAACGCAATTGAAATACTGATCACCGTGATGCAACCTTTGGTCTCATAAATGTAATTTATCTGTTTATCTATTTCGATAGCATTTATCTATATAAAATACCGTTTCAAGCAGGGCAATTTGTGTAAAACATTTATTTTACATTGCCACATGAAAACTCACTTCTCAAAGTATTTATGATCTGTAGAAGGGTTAGATGTGTAAATGTTGAAATATCTGCAATAAGTATACAACTGATAGGAGCTTTGCACTAAGTAGCCTACTGTGTAGCTAGTTAAATACTCTTGTTTGTTTAATAATCCGCAGCTGTGTTTTTTAAGTCAGACGCCACAGGTGGACACTAAGAAATTAAAGCTCCACAGGCAAGTTAGAAACACACTTATAACCTTACTCATCTGACACAGGAAGCGCCGGATGATTATCACTTGGATGTCACTTATCTGATAGATCAAAGGTCAAGACGCACCCAGAATCTCAGGTATGCTTCTAGATGAGGGAACACATCTTGTTTACCTAAATGGGAACATTCGATATAACAAATCACACGGGTATAGGTTTAAGAAAAGTGAATTATACCACAGATTAAGAATAACCCTTAGGAAAAACAGTGCTCGTGCCATTTTCACCCCCAATTCATTTTCATATTTACATGACTTTTCTTTCGCAGTTACTCGATTGCGATTTTTAAATTTACCTATTTGACATTTACAAATAGAATTTACTATTCAGAAAATATTTTATGGTTTAAAAGGTTTTTATGTGTCTTTCCAGACCTGTAAATTACTTTTGCCAAGTAAGGTAACCCTAAAAGTTTTTTGTTAATCCTGGATCAACTTTACTGTCCAAAAATACACTTATCCCGATCCCTACCCCTAAACCTAAAATGATAACCGAATTGCCTAATAATAATAATATTTTGTGAAAAAAATATTCCTCAAATCAGATTGGTTGACAAGAATGTTGAACATCTTGTTCTTGATGACATCACGCTCACCTGTAGCCTGCATATTGAGTTATAGAGCTCAAAATATTCTTTCTTTAATTTCTAATTCTATACTTGCTTATGTAACTTGCTTTTTTGATGACATCACGACAAGAGAGCATCAGTCAAACTTGAGTGAAACAGCTCTCATGCGTGCGCGCCGCCGTCATAGAGTCTTGCGTGCGCGTTCCCCTGCGTCTTGCCCCCTTCCCCTCCCCCTCTATTTCAACATTGTAGTGAAGTTGTGCGCCCCGCCGACCGCCCACAACCATCTTTTCCGAGACAGTGCTCAGAACATGGTGGAGCTGCTGGCAGACGCAGCGCCAGGGTAAGCGCCAACCAGAACCGGCTCTCACTGCCGTTCCCTTCAACGGGGAGGAGAACCGTGAGCGAACGGAAGAGCACGCGACGCGACACAGCTGCGGCGCGCTCGCCTGGCATGAGCCTCTGCCCGTGAAAAGAGTTTTAGAGGAACGCTAAACGGACAAAGTGGGGATTAAAGAGTCGGATAACGCTGAAGCTTTGGCGTGGGATTTTAAGCTAAGGAGAGTGAGAGCTCAATCTTTCTCTGAACTCCACGAGTGTTGAAGTGCCAGCACGAGCACGACTCGAGGCCTGGGGGAGGAAAAAACTAAACTTTCGTCTGCATTTTGAACATAATTTGAGATCAGCTCCAAGTAAGTGGTTAAAAGGGATTACACACAAACAAGGATACGCTTTCCCTCAGCACACTTTGACTTGTCAGAGTGCCTCGGTGTCATCCGCGTTTTCTTCTTGTAAGTTGAAATCTTCGGTTGTATTCGTCTTCTGGAGGTGGCAGATACGCTCAGCCGCGTTGCGCTCTCACGCGAACGGCTGATGTCACTCGGAGTTGTCACGACGTCAGCGTGAGCTTGGAAGTGTTTTAATGCGCTTTGAAAGCTGGAGTATTCACGGTTGACATCCGGAGTGGGTGTTCAGGAAAGGACGGGGCTCCTCCATGGGAATAGGCCGTCTTCTGACCCTCGGCGGGGCAGGCAGTAACGGGATCTGCCTCGAGTTTTGACGGAAAAACACGCGCAGCTTTTACCGTCTCAGGTGTTTATTTTTACCCCCTCAGTTTAAGGAATTTCAGGACGATACTCGCTTCTTCGTGATGCCAGAACCAAAGGGAATACATCGTTAGAGATTTGGGAATCCATTTCGGTGCTTTTGATCGTATAAAGGGAACGGTGGCGCGTGTAAAAAAAAAAAAGTGTTTTCCTCAGAAACTGGCGCCCTTTTTTATACAGCTAATACTCTTTTGGACAAACAGCAACCGTTACTTTTTTTGGTGTTTGCTGACTTTAAACCGAGCGAAACCGAGTACAAGAAATGTGTAAAATCTGGCATTCGGAAATATGAAATATAAACTTGTATTACCTTTGCATGTCATTTGGAAAGGGAAAGTGAATTCAAACATTGTCGAGCATTGGAGAGGGTGTTTGAGGGACAGTGTTGACTGGATTAAGAAACTCATTTAGAAGCGTTCCAGTACACCCTATGTAAACTAACCACCCTGTTTTTTTATTTATTTTTTGTGGTTGTTGTTAATTTTATCGTACGTACTTGCTCCTGTCCTGTTGAATTCAAATAATGTTGTCTAAAAAGCAGGATCTAGCGGATGACAGCGCCTCAGTCTCGTCCGCGCGCACTGAGCAAAAGTACACAAATGCGTGTTCACGCGCCACTGAGCCATAGAACATAATGGAATTCGAGTGCTGACGTAATCCCAGCACGGATAAGTAACTGCTCAAGAGTCCAAGACTGTCCATCCTCGTAGTGAATGCACTTGGAATTTACTCCTGGCCGGACTTTTTTTTTTATTTTGCTTTTTGTACTCTCACCAATCCATGTCAAGTGCCACTTCCTCTGTACTGTCAGCAGTAGGTGATATGTGATAATTAAAAGTTAATTGTTGTCATCTCGTCATGGCATTGCCTGAGCAGCATCAGCCACTGCACAAGACGGAGGCGAGGTGCGATAGCGAAGGCGGAGTGGTTACGGTGCGGATAAACAACAGCCGTAATCAACAGGTGGGTCCAGACCCGCTCGACGTATGCTCCTCCAAACCTTGCAAATACAGTATCTCATCAAGCTGCAGCTCAGGGGAGTTAGGCGTTCCTAGGGCTATGATGACTATCCTAAACAGTCCAAGGAGAGTGCCGCCGCTGTTCGAGAGGTCTGCCGCACAGTGCTGGGACCTCAAGTTTGACTCTGCCATCCTGGAGGAGGCAGGCAGGGAACGCTGCTTCCCACAGATGCAAAGGAGATTACGCTACATCCTGTTTTACCTGGCCACTGCCGCGCTCCTCTGGGGGATATACTTTGGGATCAATAGCGCCAGGTGTGACCCTACTAACTTCCTGGTCCCCACGGCGGGGTTTTTTGTACTGTGCCTCCTCCTCCTCTGGTTGACATTCTCAAGGCCGTATGCACGTTTCTACACCCACACGTCTTTTCTACTTACAGTCATCTTGTTTGGGATCACCTTGGCGCCTCAAACGCAAACTGCTCAGTTTGCCAAATTCGGTGAAAGAAATCAATCAGACAATCAGTCAATACTAACTACGTCTTGTATATCACCCGTTGGGACGTTCTCACTTTGTATTGAGGTGCTGCTTCTGTTGTACAGTGTGTTGCATTTGCCCCTGTTTGTTTCGGTGCTCCTCGGCCTGCTGTATTCGGTCCTCTATGAGGCTTTAGGCTGGCTGCACCTTGCCCAGATGGACATTAGCTACGTGGATTTGGAAAGGTTGGACTTGCGCTGGCTTGCCCCGGGTAAAATCCTGCTGCACCTGTGCGCGCATATCATTGGCATTCACATATTCATCATGTCCGAAGTGCGCTCCCGAAGTACCTTTCTCAAGGTAGGTCAGGCGATCATGCACGGGAAGGACCTGGAGGTGGAAAAGGCACTGAAGGAGCGCATGATCCACTCCGTGATGCCGCAGCTGGTGGCGGACGAGCTCATGAAACAAGGAGACGAGGAAAGCGAGAGCTCTGGGAAACGATACAGTGCAGGTGCCTGCTCCGTCGCTGCCCCGTCCGCCGTGACCTCGTCCAGTCCCAAAAGCAACAAGCGTAAGAAGAACTCCATCCCTCGCGGGCAAATCATATTCAGGCCGTTCAACATGAAGCGCATGGAGCCGGTGAGCATCCTCTTTGCAGACATTGTGGGATTCACCAAAATGAGTGCCAACAAGTCCGCCCCGGCGCTGGTAGGACTGCTAAACGACCTCTTCGGTCGCTTTGACCGTCTGTGTGAGTTGACCCGCTGCGAGAAGATTAGCACTCTCGGGGATTGCTACTATTGTGTGGCGGGCTGCCCTGAGCCACGGCCCGATCACGCCTACTGCTGTGTGGAAATGGGGCTCGGGATGATCCAGGCCATCGAGCAGTTTTGCCAGGAGATGTCGGAGACCGTGGACATGCGTGTCGGTGTGCACACTGGCACCGTGCTCTGTGGTATCCTGGGAATGAAGCGCTTCAAATTTGACGTCTGGTCCAATGATGTCAACCTGGCCAATCTTATGGAGCAGCTGGGCGTGGCGGGGAAGGTGCACTTGTCGGAGGTCACAGCAAGTTTTTTGGATGACCGTTACGAGAGGGAGGACGGGCGAGTGATGGATCGTGTTGGACACAGTGTTACTGACCAGCTGAAAGGTAAGACACGAGAATGCGTTTTGTTTATTTCTTTGCATTAGGGTCTTAGACCACTAGAGAACAGCCTTCTGTTTTGCGTTTTTTTTTCTTTTTTAACTTAAACATTTGAGAAATTTGTTAAACTTTTGTATTAAGTTTAGGCTTTAAAGTACAGCAGCCCTACAAGCTCATACCTCCTCGACATGTTGTTGCTTTACTGTGTGACTTGATACCACAAAAATGTACATAAATAACCCAGATGTTTCTTATTACTTCATTTGCATTTTTCTAAATCTATATTTTTCAGGTTTAAATTTCATTTTAAGACCCTAATTGTCTTTGACCAGCATATACAGTGAATACTTTTGTACTGTATGTGCCAGTTATGAAATAACGCTTACTTGGATTTTTTAGCTGTGTGCATTTGTGATCGTTTTGTCCTGTTACTGACTGCCATTACCACGTTTCACAGTGATGATGGAGAAAGATGATCTCTTTTTATGGTGCCTCCCTGTACTCATGTCCTCTCAGGACTCTGTACAAAGGGCTGACACTCTAGTTTTATTGCACCCTCATTTGATATCTTTAGTAACTTAGCTGTTGAAAAACTGGAAAAATCTGCCAAAAGCTAAAAAAGTAACTTTGTTGTGTAATATGTTGTTGTTATTAAGTGGAAAATGACCATATTGCATATAAAAATCTAATATTTTAGGAAAAATAACGAACATTAGAGTTGGTAATCGATATCCCATAAATTTTTTGACCCTGACTGCAGACCTTTTTCATTTCATTGCTCCCTACAATCTCGTTGTATCTTAACCGTAGCCTCGCTGTGTCATTGAAGGCTTGTTGTTCATCTGTATTGTATTGCTGTTGTGGCTCTTTTATCGTTGCCTCCCTTTGACACAGTGGCCACGCATTCACGTTTCTGCTTTCTCAACAACATCATTGGCTGTATAAGCGACCGCATCCAGCAGAGCTGTTGATTTAAAGTCGTAGTGACAGACACAAGCAGAGGTCTCTATTTTCACCTTGTCCTTCTCTCGGCCCTCCCTCCTGCTCGTGTCCTTAATCTGAACCCTGATTCTGCTCCCTATCTGAACCTCTCTGGATCTCCTCCCTGTTTTTCAGCTGTAGTGATCGACTTTACGATGGCAGTGAATCATGACAGTGCTTGTAATCCCCTATCAGTTTACAAAACTGCTCTTGTATTGGTTGCAGCATGTTTAGATTGCTTCTTCATTGATGATAAAGTAAGATTAGTCAAACTGAAGTAGCGATTGGTGGTCTTTTTAGTGCACTTGTGAAAGTCCTTTACAGTTCAGGCTTATGTCAAGCTCAAAGTAGATTGCTCTGTACTGTAAAGCTGGTGTTTGGACCGGTCTCGCAAATGGCTCTGTCTTGTCACCCCGGTGTCCGACGGGTGGGTGCGTGTGTAGCCCAGATGTGTGAGAGATGCGTCACTGTCTGCGTTTCTATTCCCAGCACTTTCCCCGGCCGGTACCTGACCGTGGTCTGACCCCGCTGTACACCCTTAATGTGTATTTTCGGTTTTCAGACAGACTGGTCACAAGCTAGGAGTATTTTTAGCATGTTCTGTGGTAAGAGGCCCATGATAGCAATGATAATATTAATAAACAGAACAATAATTATTATTTATGATATTATTATTGTTGCGGTTGCCTTTTTATTTTTTTCCACACTTACTCAATCTAGTAAAATTGCCAGATTTCACTGAGAACTAACTTTTAGCCATTTTGTTGCTGCCGCTGTCATTCTGGCCCAATATTTAATAACACATTTTTGAGAGTGCTTATATTCAGTGTAGGCTAGTTATTTTACTTTTCTTCATAAGTCTTAAAGGCAGCATGTCTCCAATCAAAAATACAATAAAAAAACTGTAATATTGTCAAATATTATTACAATTTAAAATATAATGTATTGCTTTTCAACATTATTACTCTAATCTTCTGTGTCACATGATCCTTAAAAATATTTTAATAATATGCTTTTTTTATTATTATTATTTTTTTTCATTGGTATTTAGGGAAAAAATTTAATGGAAATGTCTTTACTCTTTCTTTTATCAATTTAACGCATCTATATTAAATAATAGTATTCATTTCTTAATAAAAAAACTTCAACTGTCGTCTTTTGAGTTGTAGTGTGTGCTTGGCTTTGCGTTTGGTGTTTGCATGTACGGGGTTGAGTTATCTGCCGCTGTGCCGCCACACTGAAACAAACAGAGCTGCTAAATAATCTCTGCGGAACATTGAGTTTAATGACAAGCCAATTACATTGGTGTTTATTTCCTCCTTTTATGCGATCCTGCGGTCAACAGTAGAGCCCAGTCCCAGAGTACTATTTTTATATATATTTAGATATATTTGTCTGATGTTAGTCTACCCTCTGTAAAGTGGCTGGAGGGGGCATCCAGAATATGTTCCCAGGGGCCTTTTGGGACCGAGATCTGGCTCCGGTCAACTCAGCTGTAGTAAGAAAGACTAAGACGTATTTAGAGGGTGCTGGCAGAGCCGGGTTTAAAATGTATGGAGAATGCATGTTCACTCGGCAATATTCACATTGTTTCACGTTTCCGTTGATTTTTTTGAAGTGCTTTTTATTTGGCCGTTAAGTTTGGCCTTTTTCGTCTCGCAAGTGTGTAAGCTTTAGGATGAACTTTAAGTTTTAACTCTGCTCAGGTCGTACAGTTACATGCTAAAAGGGGTAAATAATGATGGCAGAAGACATGAAGTAGAGTGTGCTAGATTGAACTGGTTTTTCAGCAACGTTCTGATCATGTCGTTAATTCAGAGGCCTTAGAAATGTGCATACCAGATAAGATACATGAATCATATTTTAATGTTTGTGTATCTTCTGTTATGGATTTAGAATAAGATTTAGCATTTAGCCTATTTAAAGGGATAGTCCACACAAATACTAAGTAAGTTTACTCACCCTCATGTTGTACCAAACTCGTATGATTTTCTTTCTTCTGTTGAACACAAAAGACGTTTCGAAGAATTTGCATGTTGAAAAATTGTTAACCGGACAATTGGTGGGAGTCATAGACTTCCATGGAAGTACGGCATAACATCTGGCAGGGCAGGACACTTTGCTTTTCTGAGGTGAGAGACTTTTTATTTCATAACCAGATAAGAAAATAACGATAGAATACTGTCGCTGACAATAAACCTCTCAACACTGAATCCGGACAGCTGGTTTTTACTTCTTAAACTGCACCTGACCGAAGAACGGCTTTCATGCACATCCTTTAAAATATAAAAATCTCACCTAAGAAAACATTTTTAATTGCTCATGCTAGCAGTCGTCCACAATAACCACATAAACATCACATAAGGTCGCTCTAAATGAGCATGTTATAATAATGTTAATTAATTAATAAAAACACATTTTGGTTACATTAAAAGTAGCCTTATAAATATTTAGAGTATTTTTTTCTGCAGTAGCCTAAATACATTTTAAACACTAAAATGCCTTTACAAATAGATGAATAATAATAAACTACGCTTTTTAAGAAATAAAGCAGAGGTCATAGAAAGCAGAGCTTACCAAGATGAAATACGTTCACTTTATTTAGTGTAAAATGCAAAAGGTTCCAAAGTTTTTGACTCATTTATCTGGATGTGTCCGCAGCTGATTGCTTGTTTAGCTGCATCTTGCAACTTTTTTTTTTGGTTAAAGGTGCTGTAAGTCCTCCCTGCATGCCCCGACTGTAACTGCTCTCCGTTCTTTTACAGGAAAATAGATGTTTGTTTATTTGTTTAACAACCATTTGGTTATTTTGTGTAATATTTGCTCAAACATTAGTGTTTGTTATGCTACAGATTATTATTTTGCATTGAGAAAAAAAAAATCAGTGTTGTTGATCTCAAGTAGTATTTTTTAATTCTTACAATTTATTTTTATTTTTTACTATTAAAAACACAAGAAAAGGTACTGTTAAAGTACCGTATCGATAAAAGTAGTAATACCGCTAATACCTTATCGATACCCATCCCCAATCCTATATAGACCGTTTCAACTTCCGGTCTGTGTTTGTTTAGCAGTCTGGTTAGTGTTGCCGGCTACAAACACAGCTAATAATGAGTAATGAAGTTGGTCTCAGGTTATTGTGCTGTGGGATGTGTTTCCCATACATTCGTAGTTATTTATTTATTTGTGGCGACCTGCCATGATATCAAAACTGGCCATTTTCCAAAAGGCTTCTTTGAATAAACATGAGCACGTAATGCACGTTTAAAACTCCAACCGAGGCGTGGGTGCTTTTACATCACTTTCTTTAGAAATCTTACATTCATTTGATCCTGCATGTAAGGCAGTGTTTGTAAGCTCAGAGCTGCTTTGTCTACAGCCGTTCCCGGGGAAGCCCCTCAAGCACCTCCTGCTGGCAGAGAAGGAGTCTGCGTTTTTAATAAATCCGTCTGATTTACGCAACGGATATATTTTGCTTTATCAAATACTGTAGAATGACTTGGCTGTTGTTATTGATTATATGTGGATGGCTACCAGAAGTTAAGTTAGTCATTGAAACCGTCTGTATAATGAATCAATAATTTTGACCCAAGCAATGTATCATGGACCATTAGTACAAATATAGACGTGTGACTTATGACTGGTTTTGTGTACAGGTCACATTAAGTGTTCTTTTTCAATTCACATTACATCTGCAATGGTCCATCATTTCACCCTTATGTTGACACGTTCACAAAAACCATTAGAAACATTAGTCAACACTTTACATGGCATGCATTTAATAGCTTTCTATGTGGGCTGTGTGAAATCACAAATCTCATTGGAGATTGTGGTGTGGACACCAAACAGGGACATCTTCCATATATGTGTGTGTGTGTGTGTGTGTAGTAACTTAATGTTGTTGGTTATGTTAGGTTTAGTGTCACCTAATAGTTTACAGCATCTTACTTGATCAAAAATGGGTTAAAAAAGATGTACATTTTAAATCTTGAGTGGCCCTTATTGCAGAGCGTGTATGTTTTTTTTGTGAAGCTTTAGGAGCCGGTCATACTCCCACAGTGTAAGTTGTGTTGTTGGAGCAGATAAGGAGCCCAACCCTGCTCACACACACACGGACACACTCGTGCCAGGAGATATAGACTACCAGCTCTTTATATGGGAAAGAAGTTCCTTTCCTTCATTTAATCATACAGACGTGTGTAAACAGTCATATTTTCAGAGTAGTTTTTGTGTCACATGCGTATACTCTCAATGAGGGCACAGAGTTTGAGCTGGAGTCATTGAACGCTAATGTCATGGAGACTCTATGTTGTCTGTCCTCATTCCTCTCTTTCTCGTGCCGCTCTGTTAATCCCAGGTCATGATGAGGTTGAGATGGACAGGTTTGTCCAGTCGGTCGAGAAACTTCAGCCACGAAACGCATGTATGCGGGTGCAGATAAACACAGACGTCCATTACGTCTCGGTTGAGACTTAAGTCAAGTTTTTGGACATGAATTTGAAGTCGCTAGCGAAGAAGCGAGCAAGTAAACGCACAGCTGGCTCGACTTTCCCATATTGAGTTAATTCTATGTATAGAAGATGTTTGAAACGGAGAACTAGCTAGCTATATACTGCAGACTGTATGTATTTTTAGGCTTTTTTGCCTTTATTTAGGCAGGACAGTAGGAGGCCAGACAAGAAAATCAGGAGAGAGGAGAGAAGGCAGATTTGAATTACCAGCGACTCATTTAGGCTATATAGAGTCGATTCTTTGCACATCCTTTATATTCACACACAGCTACTTTACACACTGCACGAGAGGCATAGTAGGAGCAATAAATCAGTATTAATACACTATTGACAGCAGACAATAGACCTTTTTGTCCACAAAATTTCTTCTGTTGAAAAGCTCTCCAACTCCTGGCTTGGAGACGATTCACCATCGCTGTAAATTCAGAGTCAGTTTTGTAAACTTCTGTGTCATCTTCTGTCAGCCGGCAAACTTTGAGTACACACACACACACACACACACACACACACACACACACACACACACATCTGCCTTGAGCTAAAGCTCTTAACTTAGATTTGGAGTCTTGTCAAGGTGATTTCATGACCTGTTCTTGACTAATCTAAAAAATCTTCTTCTCTTTCTGGAGATTCATGCCCTGGCTTGTCCGCGAACTCTTGCTCTGAAACGGATAGCATATTTCAGCTCCAGACGTTTCAGTTTTTCTTTCTTTTTGTCTGTTTCTTTAACGCTCCGCTTCTACATCACCGCAGCACTGCGAGTATGTGTTGACACAGCTGGTTGGTTTTGTGTGTTTGCCAGGCTTTGGCCTTGCGTTGCTTGTGAACAGGTCAGGGAATTACTTTGATAAGACACCTTCCTGTAGCCAGAGGTCAGAGTCATGTTGTGTGTGTGCGTGTGAAAGTGTGTGTTGTGCGGAGCATGCGCTGTGAGTTGTGCGTTACACGATCCTATAACATAAATTAAAGTGTGTATGTATATGTGTGTGTGTGTGTATGTATGTGTATATGTATGCATGTATATATGTGTGTGTGTGTGTGTATATATATATGTATATGTGTATATATGTATATGTGTATATATGTATATGTGTATATATGCACGCACACAATTATATATTATATATTTTACTTACGTTTTTAGAATTAACTGTATTTTATTGCAATGTATTTTGTTGTTGTTGTTATTATTATTATTATTACTATCATCAGTAGTAGTTTTATTTTAAATTAAACACTTAATATTTTTTTATATTATTTTATTTATTTTTTTTTTTTCTTATACATTTAAACATTTTTGCAATTGTGTTTTCTGTATTTTACTGTTATTTAATTATATTTACACTTATAGAATTAGTAATTAATTGCATTTAATTTTATTCATGTAATTTCGATGTATTTTACCTAAACCCTTTTAGAATTTTTATATATTATACAATTTGTGTAATTTATTTGTATTCATTTTTAATTGCATGTAACTAACCCTTTAAGAATAACATTGTTTAATTCTGTTTAATTTTGATTCTGGGGTTTGGGTTTGTTTAAAGGAGTTATAATTAGCTTCGTATAAAACAGTACAAGCCTATGGGCTTTCCTCATTTAGATGGCTAGCTCAACATGTCTCCGTGTGTGCTGTCTCAGTTTTTATTTTTGTAATGTATGCGTTACACATTTGCTACTACAGGACTTTGACTGAGACTGCAGGATCATAATCTCTCCACGCACAAACACTGTGAACTTCAGTGTGAGTTGCACGATATGCGTTACACGTTCGCACATCGACACACCTGCCCACATACGCAGGGCTTTAGCATCAGATCTGGTATGGCTCATTCCCTGCGGTGACACCACAAAGATGTGTGTGTGTGTGTGTGTGTGTGTGTGTGTGTGAGAGTACCGTGGAATCACACACACATACGTGTTCTTGCTCAAAGACAGCACATGGGATACGGACAGCTACCTGCAATGCATTATGGGAAGATGACACAGCTTTCCCACAGATGAACTTTTCTAATGCGACTTGGAGAGAATGAAATGCTAGATCTGCAACTTCATGGGCTACTATGTATTTTAATGTTTATATATATTTAGCTATATTTTGTTTTGACACGTGCTGATTAAAAAAAAAACATCTATAAAAACTGGCAGCTGTAGTTAAACAGAGGAACATTTTAGGTTTTACGGATTTAGTTTTAATTTACATTTTATAACTGTAATTTCTTTACATTATATAATGCTAATATACCAGCCTGTTGAAGTACATGGATCAGTACCTTTTGTAATAGACTGATATTCATTAAAAGCAGGTGGTGATGATAAAGTCTCATAATGGACCAAAGCCCATCACAAGCAGATTTTAAATATTACAGAAGGTCTAAAGTGTCATTCACACAAACGCCAAAACACCATCATGGAAGCACACATGAAATAAAAAAACGACAAACATTACAGAAATCGTTCACCCAAGAATGAAAACACAGTTTTTATTTATTTATTGTTTTTTTTATGTATCCTTGCTCTTCCATGCTTGGCGATGCTGATTGATAGTGGCCATTATTTTAAAGCTCCGAAAATCCGATCTATCCACAAGTTCTTCATCGCAAAACTAACCTATACGCCTTCGCGGGGTTATCACATATCATCTGAAGCAGATCGATGGGTTTTTGTTATAAAACTATTTATTTTTTAAAAACTATAATGTAAATACCTGATTTCCGGCTACTTCCGGCCAGTAGTTTATGGCGTAATTTTCATTTTTGGGTGAACGATTCTTTTAAGTTAACAGCATTAGAAGCAACTTATAACCCTAATGTACACAACTCGTAAAAATGAATAAATCAATAAGAATAACCGAGCAAAAAATGTGAAATATTTCAAAAAGATTTAAGAATCAAATTTACGGTTACTTATTGTAAATGGCGTTCTTTTTCACATCCAAAAATATATTACCGTAAAATTACATGTTACGTCTAATACGGGTTTTCACTGTATATAGTAGGGGAACTTAATGTAAATTAATGTTTTTACTGTAGCATTTTTACAGGTTTTTATTTTTACAGTATTTTTACAATCACGGCTGGTTATTGTAAAACTTTTACCATTTAAAATAATTTTTTTTTTTTTTTTGCAGTGTTATTAATTAGTTACGGTTAATTAATTGCGTATTCATTTAGATTTGTCCATTATTTAGTTTTGGTATGTTGTTGGTTAGTCTAGTAATTGCAATTAGCTTTACATGAAAACAGTAGAAGCTTATAATGTGTCATCATTTGATTCAATGATTTTTTTTTGTAAATATGTAAATATGTTTGTTTTGCACCGTCAATGGATCTACACTCGAATTGTGTTAAACATAGCAGAGAGTACTGAGATTTGAATGCAATATAAGTCACTTTGGATAAAAGCATCTGCCAAATGCAAAAATGTAAATGTCCCTAAATTTATTGATCGGTGAACACAGGTGTTGCACTTCTGCAGTTTCAGCTCTCGCTTTCAGAGTGGCTTCTTGGGGTGTTTATCAGACATAACGTGTGCGTGAAAGAGAAATTAGACGGTGAGGAAAGATGCTCAACCATGCTGTTGGATGATAATGTCCTGTTGGGACAGACTACGGTTTAATGTATCAATGATTCAGCAAGCCGTTGTGCCGCTGTGTGCTTGTCCAAGGGAGAGAAACAAAGAGAAATGTATGCGTCTCATTGGTTCTGGTTACTGTTCTTCTGAGGGACATAGCTGTAGGTCTGTGTGTGTCAGTATGACGCAGCTCGCTCAGCCTGTGCGTCATGCTGTGTGCTTGACACCGGGGAGAATGAGTGAGATGGAAAAGAGAGAGGGACCCCCTTTGCACTCCCTGGCTTCATTTCAGTGTTGTAACCAAAACAACAAAATCTTAACAGCAGTCTCTCTAGAGTAAATGATTTCTAATAACAAGCAAAATATGTTAGATGTGTACATTTGAAAGGCAGTTAGTTTCCTTTAAAAATACAGTGATGAAAAATGCTCTTCAATTTTGAAATGTGTAATGCTCATGTTTATTCAACGCAGTCAAAATCTAATGGAGGTCAGTCAGTTTTGATATGTGGCGGGTCACCTGTTTGGCCCCTCCCACCGTTTCAAGCACATTGTGTAAGTAACGAGAGAGACAGACGCGGGTCTATGCAGAAACCAAACGAAAAACTTGATTTGATGGAAGTTTATTCTTAAAGCAGTTCCTGACTGAGGCAGTAGAAGCTGCTAAATGTTTACTAAATTTGATCACGAGGCAGGATTTAAAAAAAGATTGCAAATAAAAGACGATGCTGGGCCGACTATTGGATCTGACAGTCATGTCGCAACACACAAGAGTGACTATAAAGTTTTTATAATGTGGGCATAATTGCTTTGTAGTTAAAGATCGTTTGATGTGTATTTATGCGTTATTAACCCGAATCACAGCAGCGTTTCTTTATTTCTTTTTTTTTTTTTTTTTTTCTGATCACGAAATTCATGTGAATGGTTTTTATATGAATAAAATATGCAGCATGATTAATATACGAAAAAGGGCTTAACCATAAAAAAGGCAAGTGTAATACAGCTTTAAATTGTTGTGTTTCCCCCAAAAGCAAAGTTTCTTTTTAAATTAATTAAATAATTAATTAATTACTTTTCATTTTTCTGGGAGCACAAATTAAATATTATACATTTTTTTTTCCCAATTTACTAAATTTACCTTCTAAAATGTCATTCAGTTTAACAATCAAATTGTAACGCATTAAAAGACCCCAAATACAAATTAGTTGTAACAAATTAAACCCAGTTGTCAGTAAGAAATTTTTTATAAATTAAAATGCAATGAAATTTAATATCCTTTTTTATTCTTTTATATATATATATATATATATATATATAGGGATGTGTCCCTGATTCGACTCCCAATCTCCCAGTCGAATATACCATTTGATTATATGGGGGTGCTCAATGTCTGATTTCACATAAAACTACCAGTTTCCACCCAATAATTAAATAAACAGCCTATTAAATAACACAAATAACAATCTGAAAAGACAGAAGCTTTAAATAAATATTTCAACCTACGTGAATAAATCCAACCACCCCTATAGATTTAAATTTAGTTTCATTTGACATGGTCCGTGACCGGCAGAGGTGCATCTTGGCGGCAGGGAATGAAATCTTTAACGAGAGTGAAAGACTGGACTTTTTCAGTTAGGTAGGGTACAAGTGATTTCAAAACGTTTCAGCTGGTTCATATATATCGTGGATATTGTTGTATAAGATTTGATTGAGTTGCGCTGCAGTAAAGCCCTTATCTCTTCCGCACATAGGGCGAGCGGGACAAACAATGAAGAATAGTTTATGACTATGACTGTCATATATATAACATTATATTGAGTTTAGCGTTCGTGTTTTTTGCATGTTGTTGCTTGAAGAGAACACCTCCACAAAAAGAGTTCATTCAGAACCGCACAGACACCTTCACTTCTGCATCGGGGCATTTTGTGCAGATATTAACATTATTAATAAAATCCCACTGACTACATTCCTGCTATCAGGCTTCATTCCACTGATCTTCTGCAGCGCGCAGCTCCAAACAGAAATGCAGAACATTATCATGTTTTATTGAGAGAGAAAAAAAGAATTCGGTGACTTAATCTTTGAATGGAAACGTTATTTCCCTGTTTGTATCTTCGAGCCTTCGAGTCTGTTACACATTTTCTCTGTGTGTTAACATCAGTAATTATGACTAACATGACTCTGTTATTTTGCCCCGCCCCCAAACATGCGATTAGACTGTCAGTCAACTATTGGCAGGATTTTAAAATTCTGATTCAACTACAGACCTACTATTTTAATATGGACAAGTCATAGGTAGCATGTTTTTACATAAATATTGTGTAACACTGAAGGACCAAATTATATTCTCCAAAACTTATTTGAAACCTTAAATGTAGATACTTACATTTCTATACACTTTCTATGGACATAAAACATCTTTTGTGAATTTCTTTTAATGCGGACGTCTTGATGACCTGTGTGTGTGTGTGTGTGTGTGTACTATAATCGTAAGTACAATTAATCACACAAGACATTAACCGTCCTAGATTTAGTACGCTGATCATTTGCAAAACACATTTATTATAGTGGCCTGTACGTAATTTAATATTTCATAGTTTATCCTGTTGTTTTTTTTTTTTTAAATGTCATTGCTTTGGCAATGCTAAACAAATTTGTCTTTCCAATAAAGCTTTAAATTGAGTTAAGCGAGTTAGCGACTGGGGAGGGTGGGATTTGAGCGGTATCCTCCGGCTCATCACCGTGTCCTAATATGGTGTCATAAGAAAACTGACTGGACACACACTCTCCATTTCTCTCTGCCCTCTTCGACTTGTCTCGTCATTCCCCGCCCATCTGCGAGAAATGGAAACAGAATTATCAGCAGAACAGCAAAGGACACAGTTCACAGAAGACACACATGCGGAAAGAGAGCCGGAGACAGGAAGTCAGAAAGTGGAAGAGTGGAAAAATCTGAGGCACATTCATAAAGAGAAAGCCAAAGATGAGCAAACAGGAAACGGCGTGAAAACATCTGGCCCAGAGCCAACAAGCATCTTTCCATTTCAGCTCAGAACGTGACGTTATCTGGTTTCGCGAGACGAACCCCCACCGATTACACCCCCAACAGAACGTCTTTAAATGCTTCACACACTGACCTAGTCGGTTCGATTTGATCACTTTATCAGCCATTTTTTTGTTCCTCTGTACTCCCCTTCCCTCTGTTTTTGTCTGCACTACGGAGGTTGGCAGAACGAGTGGAAACACTGTGGTTAGCCAGGAGAGGAAGAGAGAGAGTGGGAGTAAGTTACTACCGTCTTTCAGAGGAAGAGACACAGAGAGATTAAGGGACAGGTCGTCGTTGCTATTAGCTTGTTAAATTTCCACTGTGCCTGAAGCCAGAAGATGAACCCAGGCACTCTAGATGCGTAAGGTCGACTCTTTTTTGGAGTTCAGTAGGGGCATGTGACCCAGCAGGGCAAAGACCACAGTTGCTTGGGTCAAAGGTCATGTGACAGGAAGTGAATGCAGGGCAAGCTCGCTGTAGTCGTTGAAAAGTACAGACCTCACTGTTAAGATGCTCAGAAGTAAAATTGCGGTAAAATTGATTACAGGATTATCTGTAACGTTTTTGAAGGGTGCTATGATTATTGCTCGTAATTAATTAGTACGGATTGGGACAAACCCCTAACCTTTAAATATTACATTTACAGGAATTCCTGTATGCACTGAAGTACGTACTGGAGCCGCATCTAGGCACTAGAATATCATAGAAACTGGACTGGTTTTAATAAAATAGAGAATTATATTGCTTTGAACTAGTGAGTCTCCTGTTTGTTCTTCTTTCACTTCTGCAATGAATGGGATAATACGAAGGGATTGACTCTGGAGACTTTGGATGCTCATGAGGAATGTCGCAGTCAGCCCATGTGAAGAGGCAGTCTCTCAATCTCTTTTACCTGACCTGCCGTGGGCATCCTGCCATGACAAGACAAGACTTATCTTTGGTCTTCCGTGGAAAAGCACACTAAAACGAATAGAGCGTGACCGTTGAACAGTGATTGATAGCAGCTTAGGGGGAAGGTAAGTGCACTTGCAGGAAAATTCAAACTGATGTATTAAGATACTGTCAGAGTTAAAAGGTGTTGTATTCTACACTTTTTCGTTGACGCTCCCCTTATATTGTTGGTTGGTCACGGTTTGTTCAACTGAACACATAATTCAGATATGCACGTCTGATTTTGAACTCTTATTAGGCAAGTCGGTAGCTTGCAACTCTGTACCTTGGGGTGAGTACACAAGTACACATTTAGGATGCCTCTTTAATAAAAGCATGTGACTCAAACCATCAGCTTATTAATAGAGATTTAAAAACTAAAAATGCACTCCGCACTTCCAAAATGTGTAGTGCAGTGAGGTCTCCAGAAACAGGAGGTTAGGGGTCACTGGGATGAACTCATGGAGATTAAACGAGGGATTTGCTCCCAAATGTAGTAAACCAAGGGTATATCGTGGCAATATATCACAACATGAGTATTTTTCAATGTTGTGCAGCCGTACTTGACACCTGGTGGTTGAGCAGATTTAAAGTTGTCATTTCAGATTAGCTTAATCCACAAAGAAGCACCTGTCTTTAACAGATTAACTGACTAGCCTTTAAGTTTATTCTTACGAACCCCAGGTTGTTCCTTCTTCACCTTTTACTTGGGGAAACAACAAATGTCCCAACTGGACGTTAGGGTCATGACTTCACTAGACAAGGCTTCGCTGCCTCAACAAGTCCTTGACCGCTCTCTGCCTCTTGCTTTGAGATTTTTAGAGATTGTTGCCGAGTTGCAACCGTTGTTATCAGCTCCTTGTTTATGTAGAGGCAACATCTGCCTGCAAGCTACAAGCTATTCACTTCTGCTTCAATTGTGGTTCAGATGGCAGCTTTGTGGTCGCTCAGTCAATCTGAACATGTCTACATCGAATTTATCAGCTCCATTTGTATGCAAATCAGTCTAGCTAGCCAATTGCGTTTGGTGATGGAACCGTCGCCTTTTGGAGAATCATCTCTTGTGTGAAAAGCAGAGTAGTTGCTGGTGAAGTGTTTAGGACTGTTAAAGTGGTCCAATCAGCCAGTGCACAATAGAGCAGCCAAGCAACTGCCGTTTGAGATGAATAAGAAGGATTTCAGTTGGCTTCCTCCAGGTATTCTAAATCTCCTTGTTTTGGCAACTGTACCTGTAGGACGTTGTTTGTACAAGTGACCTCTGCTGTGATTGGTTAACCTCAACGTACGAGCGTAGGTAATTTTTATGTTACGTTTTATGTGCTTGATCATTTTCTCCCAAACTGAAGTTAGTGCTGAGTGGATTCTTGACTCCTTATTGGCGATCAGTAAAGACCATCAGGAGGTCACTCACTCGCTCCTCTGATCAATGGCCACCAACAGATAAACGAGCTGTAATTGAACACTGACCTGTTTTTTCAGATCTTTTCTATTAAAGAGACCGTTCCCCCAAAACTGGAAATTCTGTCAATAATTACTCGCTCTCATGTCGTTTCAAACCTGGAAGACCTTCGTTCATCTTCAGAACACAACTTAAGAAAGATTTGATGAAATACGAGAACTCTGTCAGAGAGAGCAATGGAATTAGCATGATTGAAACATAGCAAGGAGACCGGTAAAATAATTCACGTGACATCAGTGGTTCAAACATTAATTTTACGTAGCTACAAGTACACTTTTTCAACATAACTTCAAACATTAAACAATTAGTGTCCCCCATGTATATAAACAACATATGCAATGTATGTAGACCGAAGTGTTTTTTACGTTCATATTAAAGTGTAAACAATGTATCCGGCTGACACAGAGCAGCGTGCATTATTTAGACATTGTTAAATAAAATCTTAATTTTTTGTTTTCTTCGAAATATTCTCGTAGCTTTGTAAAAATACGGATAAACCATTGATGTTGTTGGGTAACGATCACGTTAGTTACGTTGCTGTTTATGGCAGGTTCAGACAGCTCTCGGAATTTAGGATTTAGAAAGAACGCTAGCTTGTACACAGAGCCGTAGATCGCTGAGAAGCTGCGCGTTGAGTTTCGCGGGTAAATCAACGCGCAGCTTGTCAGCGATCTACGGCTCTGTGTACAAGCTAGCGTTCTTTCTAAATACAGGTGACGTAGTTTTAGCGCTAATTAAAGAACCGGCTTTACTGATGAGATGCGCATAATATATCGTGCGGTGTATACCGCCCAGCTCTACTCTGAGGTACGATAGACTGTCTTCTTGTTTGCTGGACCCCCACGTGATGTCAGTAAGGGCAGCTGGTGTGCTTAGGATTCCCGCACGACTCATAGTAGAGACTGTTTCCCTGTCCGCTATGTTCCCTGTCATGGCCATAGCCATTCTTAGCATTTGGGCCATTCACTGTGCCCCTGAGTCCGCTAATGACTCTGATTCCCCAGGGCTTGAGCCCGCCGGAGATCTTGATTTGCCTTGGCCCGCTTTGCCTGAATCCACCATGGACTGTGTTTTGCCCTGGCCTGAGCCGCCCGAACCCGCCGAGGACTCCGATTTATCATGGCCCGATCCTCCTGAACCTGTCTCCCTGCCTCTGTTCGGTCCTGACGCTACCACGAGGTACACCCCAGTGATTGCACAGACCTCAAAGATGTCAACTTTGGTCGTGGAATCTCTGAGGTCTCCGCTGGGGGCTGCACAACCTCCTAGTGGGTCCATCGGGCAGTTCAGGGGCTCACACCTGGCTCTGAATCGGCCTTGGTGGCCACCTTTGAACCTTCACATGATCCTATATCGGCCACGGAGGCCAGTGGACTATTGACCTACCCGGAACCGACCACAGGGGCCTTTGAACTTTTGCCTTGTTCCGAACCGGCCACTGAGGCCGTTAAACTCATGCTCTGCTCTGAACCGGCCATGGAGTTTGTTGAACTCCTATCCAGCCCTGATCCACGCCCAGGAGCCATCGTACTCTCACCTGGACCGGACCTGGCAGCCAGGACCACTCACCCTGAACCAGATACAGGTACAAACTCGGCCTTAGAGGTTACCATTAACCTATCTGTGCTCCTGTTTACAGTCCGGTCTCCTGATCCGCATGGGTGGGCCTCTCCACCGCCTGCTACGTGTTTAAACATGTTTCTGATGCAGAAAAGCTAGTTCATGCATTCATGACCTCTAGACTGGACTATTGTAATGCACTGTTAGGTGGTT
>JAUCNO010000460.1:7076284-7098346 GCA_032353835.1 Enteromius viviparus
ATATATTATATAAAGAAAAACTTTTATTTTGATGTGATTAATCATGATTAATCCGTTGACAGCACTAATTTAAATATTTAAAGAATAATATTTATGCTTTAGACACCATATTGACTGTTTTTGCAATATTTCAACAATAAAAATAATTCCAAACAGCCACAGCACTGCTTTGCGTCTCTGAGTAACATGACAGCATTTCTTTCCTGAATGAATCAATCATTTCAGTGATTTGGTTCAAATGTAGAGATTCACTTCAGTGACTTGCTGCCACCCACTGGTGCTTTTAATTTCACATTTAAAACGATAGTTTCCCCCTGAAAAAAAAATCCTCATTTTGTTTCCAACCCGTAAGACTTTGTTCATCTTCAAAACACAAATTAAGATATTTCTGATTAAATCCATGACCTCTCTGGCACTCCTATACACGGCAAAGATTTCTCCCAACTAATTTTACGAAAGTGTGAATACTTTTTGTGTGCAAAGAAAATAAAAATAATGACTTTGTTCAACAGTTTGTTTCCTCTTAAATCGCAACAAAATATTGTCTAATTATCGTTATCAAGCTTACAAATACACACGGAACACAAGCAACACTCACAAATCATCTCTCACTTATATCAGAATATACATTAAAAACTAATGAGTCATAAATAATTGCTACGAAATTTAACACCTGATACATTTGTGCACTTATTCGTAGAAATGTATGATCATGGGGGATTTTTTCCCTACATTGCATTTGTTAAGTTATTACTCACTATCTTAATTCTGTATTTAAAAAAAAAAGGGCAACACTTAAAAACAATTTTACTTGTGAATCACGAAAATAGAAACTCTAAAGAATATTTAAGCTCCAAAACATAAAAGACTGTCAAATTAATTATTTCATTAAGGCATGTCGTTTCCTGTTAAAGCATCATACATTTAAAGCATCAGCCTTCAAAGCTTATGATATTATAGATTACTTAGAGAAAAGTGTCCGTTTATTACCTGTATGTTTACTGAAAACTCAACTAAACTGTAATGTTGAAAATGTTAACAACAACAAATTCTGGTTGGTGGTATTGGCTTGTACTTCAATAAATTCAAAAAAGTACCAAATTATGGGTGAAAATGAAATGCTAGTAAATATGTTATCTGCAGATTTCAATTGCGTATTTCACACACCACACCAAAATTTTCAGATCCTCATGACTGCTCAAAAATGTAACAAATCCCCATCAAGAACTCAAACACTGAGATCCATTCATCAGGCACATTGAATTATGGAAAATCCTAACAATTCATCTTCCAGCAAACTTAGCAAGCAATGACTTCTGATTTCAGTTTCAGTATAAGACAGGACTATTCACATAAGACATAGAGAGAGAATTTTAGGGGCTTTTTCTAATGGAAATCCCTGCTCATCTGTACAGGCTGTGAATTAAATTATCTTTAAATCAAAGTAAAACACAGGACACAGTTCCAGTTTAGCTTCACCTCATACGACAAATAATATGACAGCAGGAATCTCTACAAAATTCACATGAATTTTAACATCAGATGAATGGATGATTGAGCTGACAGATGAGTAGATGGATGGGTTAGTGAGAAATGAACTGGATTAAGGTGAAGAGATAGATAAATGTATTAAGTGACTGAGGAGGAAAATGTATGAGGTTGTGAGATCGAATAACAGATTTATGGATAGAAGGATCAATATATGACTCATTCAAGATGGACTGATAGACAAACAGGTGAAAAACTGTATGAGGTTTTGGGATGATGGACTGATAGACAGATGGCCGGCTAGACACACCAGTAAATAAAGTGTTATGATAGATGGCCAGACTGAAGGAATAGACAGATAGAAAGACGTATGAGATGTTTGATTGAGATGGAATACATGGATGAATTATCTATGTCTTTCAATGATTCTGAATAGATGGACCTCTAATACATGACCAGCTGAGCAGAATGAGTGCTGGTACCTCTGGGTTGTGGAGGGCAGCAGCGACGCAGCTGGAAGCGCAGGTTCTCTGTGCGCAGGTTTTGGCCCTGTAGGTGATCTAAAAGCTCCTTCAGAGAGGGCCTGAATGTCTCTGTCCCGTACAATCTGTAACCTTGCAGACTAGTTTCAATTTGGAAGTTCTTGTACTGTGGAACAGGTCTGGATTCACATATGTCCATCTGAAAGAGAGTGAAGAAATACACGAGAGACAGAATAAAAGATTAAGGACAAAAGAAAAAGCAAAGAACAATTTTGCATTAGAAGAACAGTGAAGGGAAAGAACAGGATTTGTTAAACAAATGGCTAGCTGTAAACCGATCCCTCAAAAGATAAGATAAGTTTGCTTTTGGTTGGCAGTGTGTTGTTGGGTTTCTAAAGGCGACTAACTACATTGTACATGATGCTGATAACAGAAAACCTAGCATGACACTTTGTGTATATTTACTTCATTTTTTCTTTGATAATCCTGCATATATGTATTTAACAAACTTATGTACTTTCTGTTAATCAGTACAGTTCAACTCAGTTAAAACAACTCAATTCTATTTGTATAGCATGCTGAACAAGGGAGTCATGGAAAAACAATGCAATAAAACAGTGCATCCAGCATGTGTAAGAGCCCCAATGTGGTTTGTGGTTCTGCTCCAGCTACTTATACAGTGTAATACAGTTCTCACATTAATACCTGCCAAAAAAAATCTGAAAATGGATGCATTGTCTTGGTCTGATCTGGTCCAAAAGAACTGCCCTCAGAACTATACTAAAGCAAGATCCCAATTGTAATTTATGGCGAGATTCTAAAAAACGTTTTCACAATGATTTGCTGCCAAAATATGGTGTTGCAAAATTTGACAGAAAATCAGTGTTAAATATCATATGAACACACGTGTCAGGGAATCAGTGCACAACAAGAACCAGATCTTCTTGATTTCCTGCAGAGAATACCATAAGAAAATCCGGGCTATTCAAGACTTGTCCTGTTCAAGCAAGTTCCCATCATACTGATTTCACAAAAATGTGTATCCCAACTGTACAAACTAGGCCAACTTGTGCTTGGTGTTAGTATGTGTGTGTGTACCTCAATGCAGACAACGGTCATGATGATGTAGTTATAGTCTGTGCAGCTCCAGCGCAGGACGTAGGTTCCTTCTTCATTTCCCTCCTGACGAAGTTTATGAGTTGCATACTCTGTGCTGTAAAGAAACAACAGACAAAACTAGTTGCAAAATTACTTTCTGTTATGAACAAATAATAATTAACTACAGTGTGAAAAGTACAAAGTGTTGAATCTAATTTCCACCAAATTCAACTTATGAACTTAACTAAACTTGTTTGTATTAGTCTATATTAACTAGCTTTGTTTAATACATAAACCTAATATTACATTTGTAGTATTACAATTGATATTGCCAATGAATTCTTCTTTTTTTTTAACCATTTTTCAAATGTCTTTGCTACTTGAAACATAAATGCTTTTATGTAATTACTATAGTGATATTAACAATGTGTGAGTTTTATGACACCGCAACATTTATACATTTGCTGAGTTCAAAACAATTTATTGGAAGTATTTTCTTTTTGATGAAAAGTCACTACAGCTCAAATCAATGCAATTTCTTTCAAAAAACAAAAACTTATTGACCCCGACTTTTGAACTATAATGAAGCTATTTCCTCAATCTGTATGATCCTTAATTTAGACATCTATGAAGTAAGCTAATATTTTTCCTACCAGATAGGTCCATGACAGCCATTTTCTAAATTCTGGACCACTGATGAGGGTGCGACTTCAGTACACAGGTAATGGTGAGCATCTACAGTCAATCTGAAGTAACCATCAACCAGTGCAGCAAAGGACAAAGCTGCATCACGATAAAACAGGTCCAACTCCTGTGGAGGGGAAAAAAAAAGAATACCCTTGTAGGTTAAAAACTGTAACATGCCAACTATCTACTTCATCCAATGAAATGTATTTTTCAATGCCTGTTGATTTATGAATCATAACCATTACTGAAGAATGGAAGTTTTGCATCATATTCTTACCAGGTGCTAAGTTCTTGTCCTAACTTGCCACATATTAAAATAACTAACATATCTTACTGATAACTAAACACAGCTGTATTGTAAATCCCTGCCACTCAATAAATCTTCTTGGACAACAAATCAGACTTCAAATTCCATTACATTACATACCAAATATTCTCTGACTGGTTATGACTGTATCATATTCAGCATGAAAGGTTGTATTGGAATTAAATTGTATCTGGTTAGGTCACAGTGTAGCAAATACTGAAATGGCAAAATTACCATGGTTTTATTGTCTTGTCTGTAAATGGTGACACAAGACTCCTTAATGACGATGTGGGTGATTTCGTAGAAGTCAGAGAAAGGTATCCATCCGCTGGCTTTCCTTTTGTCATTCTTCTGCTTGTTGTCAGCCTTGTTCTTTCTAGGTTTGCTTTTGTCTTTCACTATCAGAAGATTCTATTCAAAAAGGATACAAGACAAAAAAAAATACAAAATCAATGAAATAAAATCTAGGATTGCTAATAAATTTGTAATATTTAAAAAATCATCAAGCTCACAAAACCTAAAGTACTAAACTCACTGGTGCTGTCTTTCTCCTCCAGGAGATCCCAGAGGTTCCAGACACGTGCACTTCGTACCCCAGTCCGTCATCTCCCAAAGGAAGTGTGTGGGCCGGAGATCCCTCGCTCTCAGCTGATACTTTCAGGCTCCTGGGCTCAACAGTCTCCCGACCCAGACCCTGGGTCAGTGTTTCAAGAGTGGAGAGATACTTGACCTTCAAGTCGTAGAGGGTTATGTTGCTGTCCTGGATGGTCTTGCTATTGAACTCGTTGAGGAAATTTTTGAAAACGTTGTTGATGCGAATACGCGTGAGGAAGTTGCGCTGCTTAATGTTCCGGTTCAGACTGTCTGGAATGAATCGCTTGTAGCTACAGAGAAAGAGAAGAGAGATAGGATGAAAAAAATCCCTGGCTTTAAGGCAGAAAACCAATATGCTGCTTCCTTTTAAGTAGTCACCAACACATACACCAATTCCAGTATGTATTACACTTCTCTCTGGGACACTTGAATCTGATAGGTAAGTGAAAGTATTAAAATACAAACGTATTTGACAACTGAATGCTGCAACTAACCAATCATAATCAAGTGTTCCAAAGAGATGTGTAATAAAAGAGGTTAATAGTTAGAGGTGCCATTTAAATATTATCAGTTACGATGCAGATGTGTTTTATATAGAGAACTATACGGGTCACCTTGTCTCAGCTCCAGCTCCTGATAAGGGCAGATTATTGCTCTTGGCATGATGGGTAATGGCCAAAACAGCCATTCCCAAACACTCGTTCTCTATCTCATGAAGCTCAGTCTCGGTCTGGGGAGCACGTACTGGAGCAAGTCCCCTCAGAAAGTCATACTGGCCCTAAAACGTAACAAAATAAAAAATGCAGTATGTGCCAAGCAAAACACCTAACATGATCTCTCTCTCTCTCTCTCTCACACACACACACACGTGGTCATATTAGCCCCAGTGATGTTTGAATAAATAGCAGCAAAAAGGTCTTTTAAAAACATATCAGACTTCAAAGAACATATAACAACAGATGCCACATGAGAGTATTTGAATAATCAAGCCACAAAGCTTGTATAGTGAAAAACAGGACATGAACAACCATGTAAGTGATACGGCAGGTGTCTCCTGTACTCACCTGAGCAAACAGGTAGTCAAGAGATGCAGCGTCTAGTAGAGGTGTCCCCTCAGGGCCCTTCTGAGAGACTACAACCCCTTTCTGCTTGCAAAGTGAGTGTCTCCAAACTGGAGATTCTGTCTCACTAGTGCCATGCCAGTTTGTGAAATAAAACCTGTGTAAACAAGTGAAAACAGCTGTTAAAAAATTCATGGATGTTTTTTCATCTACACATACATTTATGTACCAGGTTTTTCAGTGCTAATAAAGCACATGTTAATGCCTTATTCTGCATGACCGTATTGTATATCCCTAATCCTACTCAATATCTAATTTACCAACTACCTTAACAACTGTTACATTTACTGAGTAAAGGTTAACAAAAGTTATAGTATATAATATAGAGTATAATATAGTATTACTGAATTAGTTTAAGGAATATCCCTGTATGACCGACAAAAGAGAAATGAAGTACAATTAGGCAAACATGAACAAGTGTGCGCGCACAAACGTGTCATGATTATGAATAGTCATAAATTCATGATGACAGCAGGTGATAGCGTACAAAAACATACAAAACATTACATAAAGGATCACAACAAAGGCTTGCATTGTGTAAATATACGAACATATGCTAAATAAGGTGCACAGCATTACCAAATCATGTGTCAACAATCAGCAGAGAAAAGAACAACTACACCTCCCCATTGCCACGCGAGCGAGAGCTCATTGTAAACAGGAAGCAGCATGAGTGAGAAAAGTGTGCTGTATGCCACAGAGGAAGAGGGTGCACAAAGGTTGACCATAACCTGTTTGTGTGCACAACAGGCAAGCTTTACACAGAAAGACAGCGATTCTGTACCCACCACTCGCTTTGTATACAGTATTCGACTCTTATCTCAGTTTCACTGGTGAAAAGGGGAAATTCAGGGGATCCTATGTTTTGCAAGATTTACATTTTATTGAACTATGAAATGTCTATTAGAATAAAAGCAGCCTGAAACCATGCTAAGGGTTTTGATTCTTTGTTTATGTATTTACTTTTATTATTGTGTTGTCCTAAAAGGGGATAGTAGCAGATTTGTAACGTATGCCACAGGGCTCTGTACTGTCCATATGCATTTTTAGTGTTTCAATCTAAACAGTATTGGCTGATATTAAAAGTGGTAAGTGTTTTTCAAAAAAACTAAAAAAAAAAAAATATATATATATATATATATATATATAAAAAGTGGATTGGATGTAGCTCCAAAACACACTTGCAGCCAATCAGGAGTAAGGCTCATGATAGACTCATTCTGAGAATGACTAAAGAAAGAAAGACGGTAGAGAACACACAAAAGAGAAAGGGGTCAGGGTAATGTAACTTTAAAGCGAAAGGTTACGATCTGGCTAGGGACCTGTGATAGAAAGCGCCAGAAGCTTTCCAGAGCTGGAGAGACTAAGAAGCCTGAATACTCTTGCAGAAGGTAGTTTTATATACAACTCTATGCATGATTAATGTAGGTTTGTGTTTCCCAGAACTAAGATATGCTTTAATATACTTGTGCATCATCTTTGCATGTTTGTTTCAGTTGCATTGTTATTTCCCTCATTCAGCTATAAATTCTGGACCCTTCTTCACTGTCCATTTCAAACACACACAAAGTAAGAAAATACTCCTAATATATAACTCTTTTGATTCCCCTTTTAGTGGTGGTTAATTGTTCCATGTGTTGAGTAGAGTGTATGTGAATGTGGGGGAGGAGGCATCAATATGTGTGATCCTTTTGGTTAGGGCAGGGGTGTCAAACTCAGATCCTAGAGGGCCGGAGCCCTGCAGAGTTTAGTTCCAACCCTGCTACAACACACATAATATGCAGTTTTGAAGGACTTGATTGGATCAGGTGTGTTTAATTAGGGTTGCATCTAAACTCTGCAGGGCTCCGGCCCTCCAGGAATTCAGTTTGACACCCCTGACCTAAAACAACAGAAGTGTGTCTGAGAACGTCAAAAAATAATTGAATATTAAAAGCAATTAATCCCATAATCCCCCACAGAAACCTACCACTCAGCTTCTGTCAAGTGAATTGATAATGTCTGCTCATCTTTAGGTGGACATGCATGGATGTACATATTTAACTCTTTATTTATCAATATAACTGTTCTCTTTTTGCAGCGCCACTGACAGATTTCCAGCATCTGGGTGAGATTTTTTTAATTTATTTTTTTTTAAATACAATGCTCTTAATAAATCAAGAAATATGCAGGAAGTCACTTCATTTACGTTATTAATATTGCGCAAACCTAAAGGGGCCATATTGGTGGTATTAATATTACTTGAGCTAAATTTAAGAGCCCATATTAACTTTATTAATATTACTCAAACTAAAAGGCACCAATTAACATTAAGTCAACATGAAATCAAAATTCACACATTTATTTATATTTACATATTTTATTTTTTAAGTCGTCCTAAACACAACAAACTCACACAGGAGACATGTGACAAACGACAACGATATGGGCTCAAAATATCAAACATGACAGAATTCCTCCAATTGAATGGACTCATATTCTGAAGCTAAAAGAATTATGTGTCCATCATAAACCAGGTGTATTCCTGAAAATCTACAGACTGCCTTTAAAGTTAACTATTGTTTCGGTTAACTATTGCCAAATACAAAAATGTATGCAAAGGTCATGTAGGATATCCCAGCCTTTAATCACAGGTTACACTGCAAAAATTGTTTTTGCTAGCACCATCAGTGGTTAGATGCTTTATGATTCTACAGAACACACCACTCAAATCTAACATCTCTTTCTCTTGGCTCCAGGAACATGAGTAACCAAAGTGCTGAAGTAGATCAGTCCAGTGCGCCCAAAGCGCTCGACCTACTTGTCCTAGAGGCCGTGCTCTCCTTCTTCCTCCTCCTGATGCTGGTTTGGTTCCTCAACCGGGAATTCGAGGTCAGCTACCGTCTACATTACCATGGAAATGTGGAGGCTGACAAGCATCGCATCAAGATCCAGACCATGCGAGATCAAGCCGACTGGCTGCTGCGTAACATCATCCCCATCCATGTTGCCGAGCAACTAAAAGTGAACCAGAGTTACTCTAAAAATCACGACAACGTCGGGGTCATCTTCGCGAGTATCGTCAACTTCAGCGAATTCTACGAAGAGAGCTACGAGGGCGGGAAGGAGTGCTACCGAGTCCTTAACGAACTCATCGGCGACTTCGACGAACTGTTGCGCAAGCCGGCGTTCTCGAACGTAGAGAAGATTAAAACCATCGGCGCCACCTACATGGCGGCATCTGGGTTAAATGGGCAGCAGTGCGAAGAACAGCCGGATCCGCACGCCCACCTACTTGCCCTTTTCGACTTCGCCCTCGAAATGATGCGCGTGGTGGACGATTTTAACAAGAACATGCTGGGATTCAAGTTCAAGCTGAGAATTGGCTTCAACCACGGGCCCCTGACTGCCGGAGTCATCGGCACAACCAAGCTGCTCTACGACATATGGGGCGACACGGTCAACATCGCTAGCCGCATGGACAGCACGGGAGTGGAGTGCCGCATACAGGTTAGCGAAGAGAGCCACTGTGTGCTCAGCCGGATGAACTACGTCTTCGATTATCGCGGCACTGTAAACGTGAAAGGAAAAGGGCAGATGAGGACTTACTTGTATCCCCAAACGAACGAAGGCAGATCGGGATCCACTCAAAGCCTGGAACAAGGCCAGGTGGACAGCGCCGTTGGGCGTTTAGAGCCCAACACACTCGATAATACAACAACAACAACATCTGCTGCACCACTAAACCTTCCCTGCACCTCTTCCAATGTTGCCTCCATCAGTGGCCAGGGTGTGCCTCAGGGCCGTGTATTAGGCCCGTCTCAGATTACAAAGGAGTTGCACCAAGACACTAAGGACAACCCAGAGCTCAAAGAAAAGGATTACGAGAGTCCTTATCAAGCACCATCGCTAAGTGGTACACAACCTCCCTCGATAACACAACCGTACGCGCCGTTAGCCAGACCAGAGACGCCTTTACAAGCAGAGGAAGATGAAGACGCAGATGAGCGTACAAAGCTCAGGGCAGTGGAGTGACTCAGATTTCCTCCTTACCTCGGCTGACCTTCTTCAAGAGCCAATCCGCAAATCATTTTCAGGCTCTACTTCCTTCAAAGGGGCTTTTCCGACCACAACTGTCGGAGTTCCAATGAGTAGCATTAGCCTGTATAGGGCATATGTGTTGATAACGCGACCTAAATAGAAAAACGGGTGCGCTAAGCATCTGCTGTGTGGATCACAGTGTAGCACAGAGGGGGGGAGTGGATGGAGTTAATATTTCTGATGTTTTTTTGTTTATAAAGTGCCTTCGCGATACGTAAGATCTGTCAAATGAACAAATGAAAGGGATGTTTGAACAAATATATCAGCATGGCTTTCGTGGACAGTGAAAATATGCAGTTTGTGACGTATTCCACCTCTAACGCCGTATTATTCTGTTCATTTATTTCAGTATTTTCTTTTTCTCTCTCTTTGATACGAAATGATCGAAAACAAGCCAGGATTACGGGATGATGTTTTAAAGTTATTTTTATGAATAAATAGGAGTTTCACCGCTCTACCACGTTGGCGGTCACCTCTATCTCAGTAAGAATAAACAAAGGAAGACAAGGGAGGGTAGATGGGCTTCTGGCACTTTTTTCCCACAATGCCCATATTAATATCCAGTATATCTGGCTGCAAACAATGTAGCTTTTATCAAAGGGAGGTAAAAGTGGCTCACCCTCATCAAATGAGGAAAAACGGCACAATCAGCTTTATTTGTCTGAATCGCAATCAAGAAAGATGGCAGAAACCATGCGGCGCGCTCTCTCTTTCATTAGAGCACACAAGGGCTGGTGATTGTAAAAGTGTGTTTGTCGAAAACATGCAGTGTTTGGACGCTCGATGCGGAATTTTTTTGCAAAAAATTTAACCCCACAATTGAATGTTATGAATACAAATAAATCACAATTTTTCAGCACGGCACTTATTTAAGGATCTTACGAGCGCCACTGTTTTTTTTGTTTTGTTCTAAATGCATCCAGTAAACTCCAGCCAGCGAAGCCTTCGATGAAGTGTTCAGTTGAACAGATTGTGTTGCTGAATTGTTTATCAGTGCATTTTAATTCATTTCATTCAGTGCCTCAGATGTTCATATCGTAAGAAGTTGTTTTTCACTGTGATGGTGCCAGCCGAGCCTGAGTTGGTATCGCCAATTCGCCATAGTTTTATTCTCCCACCGTGCACTTGTGATACCAGTTCACTCCATGGCCTTGTAGAATAAAGTTCTTGTGCTGCCATAAATTAACTAGGGGCTTGCAATTTAGTTGATTTCTGCTTCCTTTTTTAGAAGATCTGATGAATTCTGTCGGGATTTTGACAGCAGCTCTTGGAATCTGATTTAATTTACATTTAGTGTTTAGTCTCTGATGCATTCAGAACACTAGAGGATAATCTGCAGGATCTCTGGCGATGCGATGCGTCTTACATTTCAATCATCAATCAAGCAAAGCAAGCCCTTTATTAGGATCTTCTGCCGCCGTCGTGTATAAGCTTGGCTCTGAGGTTGGAGGACAGATTTCTTTCTTTATTTCTGTTTACAGAGCAATCGCTACTTTGTTCTCAAAAATGGAAAAAATCCAGTGCCTTTTTGTTCCCTCTCAATTGTAACACCGAGTCTTTAGACGCCGCAGCTTTCAGAACACCTATGATATTATGTTATTGTATTATATTATTACTTCCTCTTTGATGTGAAATTATAATTCCAGCCTTTTTAAAAAAAAAACAACAACAACAATGTACACTGTGTATCTTTAAATGGATCTTTTCGGGATGGAAAAGGGATTTGATTTAGCTGTTAATTGTTTTATGGCGCACTGCTTTCCAGCCAACACATTCAGCTTTGTGTTATTGTATCACTCCATTGGCGAAAGAAGCCCAGTGCTGACAGTATTGAATTATAATTAATTGTGCATAATGTATGTGGTTTTGTATTAAATGCATTTGTATTTATTGGGGCTGTGCACGAATCGGTGTGCAGCCACGGAGCCTAATATCAAAAGGGCATATTTATGAAAGGGAGCCACTTAAAGCGAGGAGAAACGGGGTTTTGCACCCAGATACTCCTGATGTAACAAGCACCTAAGGCCTAACTCTTGAAAAGTGCCTCGGATTGAATTCTACTAAAGTTTTATATTTTAAAGGAACTCAAATAGAAAAAAGAGTGAATTTCATGGTGTCCTATGTGCGGCCGTTCCCATATATTTCACCACTGCCCGCATTCTTGTAATTTTCATTACGTTTTAGTTTTTTTGTTTTGGTCATTGTCACATGACTTTCACTGCTCCACAGTTTTGGCTTTGTATAGATCTGAACAAATCTTAATTGGGTAAGAGACACATATTTGAGTGCAAATCTTTTGGTGCTCGAGTGTTAAAAACATGCCCTTGGATTTGACTTCACATGCCTCTATTACTGTGTATTAATTGTTTTTGTGCCGTATATGGGAATATGTGTATACCAAAGAATTTAAATGGTGTGGGAAGAAGCTGCAAGACAGAGCTGTGGACTGTGGGCAAGATGATGTTGTTGTTGATTTTTATTATTTTTTTCTCAGCAGCACATGTTCTTCAATAATTTGTCCTTATGCACATGAGACACTGCGGGTATTGATTTATTAGCCGTTATATCTGGGCAAAAAGCATAATCTGTATACATTTGCACAGTGCACTCACTTTGTATGTACATATCATGTAATGTTTTATTTGATTTTTATGTTTCAAAATTGATAATACATGTGCATGTGCCAGATTTCCAGAGTAGAGAAACAATGACATGATACCAGAAGTGTGTGTCTGTTTTATGTGTGGGAGAAACTGTTATTATTAATATCAATTCTTATTTAAATTGATACTTTCATTAATATCAGATGAGATATGTGTTTGGTGAGGGTTGAACATAATTTAAATTTAAGAAATTTAAAGGTTAAGGTTTAAACAATCAGGATATAAAAATGTATGTTTTATAATACTTAACGTTAATTAAAAAATGTAAACCGCTTTCTTAGCAGCTTGTTTTAATGAAAACTATATTTGCTAATATTGTATTGGGCAAAAGAATAGATGCAAGATATTAAACTGTAAATTTAAATTTTATATATTTAAAAATTAATATAACTTGGACTGTTTCTCAACAACTTGTTTTATTGCAAACTACCCGCTTAATGTAAAAGCATCTATTACAAAACCCTGTCCGAATGCGATTTAGTCAACGATTATTGATGCGTAAATGACATTTGAGGGGAGATTTGCGATCCTGCAGCGCCTCGCCCGGCCGCTTCGCGGGCTGACAGCAGGTTTGACGTAGGGCGTGATTGCGCTCGCGCTCCCCCTCCCCCTCGGCTCCGTCTATCTGGAAAAAGAAAAAAAAAACTTTTTGTATCGAAGGAATCAACAGCCGCCATCTTGTCTCGGCTCGGAATCAGGATTTCGATAGAGCACTATTTTTTATTTTTGGACGCGGAGCATCCAAATCGAGGTTTGACTACACCGTTCAGCGGAAAATGACATCTTTATATCGCCGCAAAGGAATTTTTGGCGAAAAATCCTGGATTTAATCGGCGTTCGTCGGCCACAAAACCCTCGTATATCTGATTTCCCCTTCAGAGCGGCGCTTGCGTCCGTGTTTCGCTCCGAGCGGTTATTGTTTACCGGACGCTTTTGGAGGACAGACAGCGCCGAGGGGGCAGCTTTGCAGAAATATCTCATTTTTATGCAACCGTGCAGTTTTACACGGAGCCAGACGATTTTTGCACGGAAAAAATTGACGTCAGAAAATGGATCGCGTGCCGTTGCAAAATTAACGACGCTCGCGCGCAAGGATCCCTGTGGATATTTTATTTGGGATTTAACGTTGAATTCGCGGAAAGGAGGCGTTTTCTCTCTGTAATATAACGATGATAATGTGGGTGTTGGGTGTTGGATTATCATGGGGTGAATGGTGGTGGCGACGCGGGGCGCTGTTGCTGCTTTTTTGAGAAAATCCTCCGCCGAGCCGCTCCACACTCCCCACGTCTTTCAAAAGTAAGGTAACATCTGTTTTTCGGACGAAAGGATCTTTCGCTTTGAATTCCCCTCCCCGCAACATTCGGCCAGAAGCTCATTTTAATCGCAATGGCTGAAAATGTGCTGGAAGGTGGCCCTCCAAGCGCGAAGCGAGCGAAGCTGACAGCACCTGCTCCAGACGCTCCAGGTAAAAGTCCCGCAGGCCTGATCCCAGACCTGCCAAATACTCTTATAATCAACTCTTATGAAGCACTGTAATACACACATGTATACGCGCCAGCTGTCAAACGAGCCCAGAAACGGTGCGTTATGTTTCATCTTAAAATTAAATCATATGGTCACCCTTATGCTGTGTAAAACTCGCTTGACAGTACAGGAGAAACGAGCCTTCAATGCATGCCTTTACATACGCTTAAAGACAGACAGGAGGGTGAATAAATAATGACATGCGGCTTAGACTTGAGTTACTAATGAAACTAGCATTGCTAGAATAATGCATCTCAAGTTGAGGGAATCAAGTAGCATAATAGTTATCGCTCAAACTTTTGTGCACATAAACATCCAACCGCTGTCCACAGGCGACATTTTTATAGCTTATTACATCAGTCTGTCTGTCATCGCATTCATCCTTCAGGTTAGTTTCAGATCAGCACGTGGAAAGAGCTCCAGCTGAAAGCGCGTGAAGGAGAGCGACAGATCCACGAGCACGTCCCGGGACGCTTTCTGAAAGTGAAAGTTGTCGTTTATGGTCGCTATGATACAGTTATAAATGTGTAGGCTTAGTATTGCTTACTAGGAAGTCCACGCGTTTACAAAAGCTCACTATTTACATTCGGACGTTTCATTTAAACATATTGTATCAAGCTTTTGGCGTTGTTTTAGTCAAAAGCGATTGTTAATTATTTTTAAAACAACATTTATCTCTCAGAAAGCGAATATTCGTATAAGTTTTCCAGTAAAAGCGTTTTTGTTTGACACGGAGCGGGGCGCCGCTATTGAGGTCACGTGACCAACCGTGTCGCTTTGCAGAGCATGTACTTGACAAGTCCTAAAAAATTACTGAGAATAGTTTACCTCTGTTGCCCAGTTAGAAGACTACTTTGTTATATGTGACCCTGGACCACAAAACCAGTCATGAGGTCAAATTTTTACAAATCTGAAATGTATACATCATCAATAGCTCAATAAATCAGCTTTCTATTGATGCATGGTTTGTTAGGATAAGACAATATTTGACCGAGATACATCTATTTGAAAATCTGGAATCCGAGGGTGCAAAAAAATCTAAATACTGAGCAAATCACCTTTAAAGTTGTCTACATTAATATATTATCAATGCATTTTACTAATCAAAAATGACTTTTTGTTATGTTTAAAGTAGGAATTTTACAAAAAAATCTTTATGGAACATGCTCTTTACTTAATTTACTAATGATTTTTTTTGTTTTTGACCCATGCAATGTATTTTTGGATATTGCTACAAATAAACCTCAGCGACTTGAGACTGGTTTTGTGGTCCAGGGCCAGCTTGCATACCTGTTACTTTCAGGCCCGTCACCTCAGATGTCATTAACCTCATAAATAGTGTGCAAGCTACAGGCCTAGATTAGCATCATGTCTGCGATGACTGGCACTCAAACCTGTTGAAAACTCTGCATATATAGGCTGCATAAATTCAGCATCCCCTCGTTTATGCAAACCAGCTCATAATGCGTCTGATTATGTATGTCTGCAGGCAGCTTGTGTGTTTGTGTGTAAACCTAAGCTCTCGGTTTAATAGCGGAGAAGTCTTGTTGCACCTGTAGAGACCTGTTTCTCTGGCTTCTGTGCTGTTCATTCACAAAGTCGTGCTTGTTGGACGATCACAGGCTTCAGGATCCATCTTGCATACCTGCGTTCAGATTATATTACTTGATGATATGGTTATTTTGACAGGTGAAGTGTGTAATTTGCTTCAGGAAGTGTTTTCCACCATCATGCCAAACGATTCCAGTTGCATTTGGACTACATTGTTTTCTAGAATAGTAGCCTACATTTTTGTTTAGTTGCGCACACCAACTCTCATAAAAACTCATATTCATATTATGCAGGTAATATTTCGTCAATAAATGTTTCTTTGTAGCAAAATTGGGAATTTTTGACCTTTGTATTCAGTTGATATTAGCTTTGGCTCTAGATGTTGCACTCGTATTTTCGGTTACATTTTCACGCACTTACTGAATTGCGATCAAAAATGTAGTGCCCAGTAACTGCGTTCAGAAAAACGAAAGAAAGCTTTGATGATGATGTTGCTGAAGCCACCCATGTTTGTTGTGTTTGCCATGTTTGCGTATCTTAATAGAAATGCCTGAAATTGCAAATATTTAGCAGCTATTCAGTTTTATCCACAGACTCTGTCATAAATCAATAATAAACATCTGCACGTTCGATTAAGAAGATAGATATATTCACACGTTTACATGCTTTACACATTTACAGCTGGTTTATATTTTTCCAGTTAACGAAATAATTTCAGATCTACCAGTCTGATCAAAATTTAGTTGGGTTCAGTGTTTACATGAAGGCTTTCCATTACGAGTATGAACTGATCGCCTCTATATTCTAAGTAATATCAATTCTAATCCAACTGCCAGAGAACGCTCTGCAGAAAAACGTTCCACTCAGTGATGTCAAAGGTTCTAATGAGAGGTTAGAAAAGAACTTTTGAAATGTTTGCCATGGCACATTATTTTTAAAATCTTATTTCTGCACAATTTTTTATTTTTGAACTAAAAATTTTAGATTTAATACTAATACACTGAAATTATTGTGCGAAATGTTTACCTCTAAAAAAATAAATAAATACGACCTAATGTTGTGTCAATCATATTTACACACTGCCTCCGGAACTTCCATCCGTCATTAAAACATTTGGATCAGGCTTAATTTTCTGCGTTTTCGCATCCATAGCAAGCACGGCAAATACGTAAAAAATGCATACGAAAAGTTCAGACTACTAGACTTAGAAACACAAAGTGATTAGTCCGTTTTTTGTGGACTTAAAGATACAACAAATATCACTGGCTAGTCATTCCACAGAAGTAGACAGTTAGCGGTGACTTAGGTTGACTTTGTGGTATTTGTTTTGGGCGACTTTTTACTAAGCGTCCTTTTTGCATTGTGAAAATCTGTAGGAAAATTCACTTTTAAAGCACAATCGACATTTACATTTGATACCTTTTGCCGTCTGTTTTCTGTTTCTTGACGGCACATATCAAGACTTTTCACAAATGCACCTCAAATTCTTCGGAATTTTAGCTTTTTTATAAGAAGTCATTAACGTGCGTAAAAAAGTGACCCATTTTAGACTGGTTTGAGGTTCACTGTACTAAAACCCATTCGTCAAATAGTAAGGAATCTGCTTAAAGTGCAACATCCCTTACACCTCCAAACCTAGACTTCTGCGCTGAGTTAGATAACTTGAGTGCTGCACACCAGAGATGTGTCCAGCTGTGCTGTGAACATGCTTGGACACAACACGCAGATCAAAGAATATAACCAGAGACTTGATTCTGTTCACATCTTAATTAACTGCAGAAATAATAGGCAAATGGTTAAAGTGACTACATGACTGAAAAGAAACAAGTGTGTCATACTATATGAAAAGGGATCTCACGCTACAAAAATTATAATTACAAAATCAAGGCAACAATCTGCGCAAAAGTTATTCCAACCTTAAGTTAGCCCTTTTTGAAAAGTTGTTTGTCTGACTTAATACATTTCAAGACACCTCATTTTTTTGTGAAAAATGTATGTATATTTTTACAGTCACTGTTATGGTTTTGGGCAAAAAAAGTTCAGTTATTTAGTGTATTTATGAAATATTTATCAGTTATTTAAACAGTTTTGAGTTGTTCCACTTGTTGAATGTATATAAGTTTCAAAAGTAAGGTTGCGAAACAGGCAAAACATTTCTGGCAAGTTTCTCAAAATAGCCTTGAATTTTTTTCAATTGTTTAATTTTTACATTTTTGGAGTTTCCAAAATAATTCCACCCCTTTGCAATCCCAGTCAAAAATGACTCTCTGTACACTATGTCCTCATACTATTATATGTACTGCTATTTTGACAGTTGAGCTTGAAATATCCAGCATTCCCCATTTAATTGTTTTGTTGCATGTTTTTTTTGTATTTGAAGGGAGTTTTAAGCGTGCACACACTACTCAAACGCTTAACTCTACGAAGCGGCATGGAGTAGTGTGCATGTATGTAAATGTGAACGCACCTATAGTTTTGCAGGGATATAACTAGGCCTGCTCAGAGCCTGACACAAGTTACATTTGACCATTTTTTCGTGCAGAAAATGTGTAAAAAGCGTGTCGATTTCCGTTGGACTTTGAGATGGCTGAGAATGCTCGTTTTGAAGCTCAACGTGCCATTCGGGCTTTTTGTGTGCTTTTGATGACTGAGGTGTGATAGTCCCTTCCTGGGTGACAGATGGACTAGAAACGTTCCTTTTTTTAAAAACCTTACAGAAGTCAAGCAGAATCGGGAGGGCTGGAGGTATTTCTGAAGTAATTCTGGCACGGTCCACCAGTTGTGTGGGACATTTAGCGGTGTTTTAGTCTGAAAGCACAGACCTGTATGGTCTCAGTAGTGATAACGCATCACAGGACAGCCAGACCAAATTAAAGAGAAAACGCACTCAGAAGCCAAGCACAGCATGGATTTTAGGTGTGTGTGTGACTAAGACCACAGAGGGATATTGTTGTTTCTGTATTTGTTTTATGACAATGCACAGGTTTTGGGTTGGTTTTGAAGTAGGCCTACTAGTTGCTTTTCAGGTGCTGTGTTACAGAAACGTCCTTCTAGAAACCATGGCATTTAGAAACTTTGTCGAGAATTAAAATATTTTTATAATACAGTCAAGCTAGTTCATGGTCAGATGCACTAATAAAACTATGAATTTTGACTTTTTATTGTGCAAATGTTGAGCATGCTAAACATTTTTTCCAAGTTTGCTGAAGGTCAAGTTGCTAATGGGAATTGACAATGAGAACTTTTTGGGCGGTGAGTTAAGTTAAGAGCATCATAAAATCATCCAAATACTTGCTTTCATTGAATTTTAAGCTAGAAATCATAAAACATAGTTTTGCACCATTTAATTATTTGTTTAAAAAGACTAAGTCTGTTGATGCTAATAATGTAAAATATATATATTTTTGCTTTTTTTAGAAAAAATATATTAGAATGAATTTCTTAATTATGGTAAATATTTTTTCCCCAGTATAGAAAAATACTTTTGAATGCCAATTCAATTTAAATAAAACTAAGAAACTAAGTATGCCAACTTCATCATCTTCGGAATAAATGTTCTGCTTGGAGCTAAATCAAGTGACTTAAAGCACTTTTATTTTTTTTTTTAGTAAAAAGCATCTCGAAAACCAAAGCAGTCATTTAGAGACAATGCCGTGTTTGTGAAGTGGGATGAAAGCAGGAAACATGACACTTTTACAAGATAGAATTCAGCCCAATAAAAACTTTTAGTGGTAAGCCATGTGACCAAACCAGCCCCGTGTTATCCTTCCACCGCGGTGCCAAGAGTTCCCTCCGTCTCTTCCCCCTCCACTGCTGTCTATCAGCAGCAGGCCTGGCCTAAACAGCCTTGTGAAACCTGAACCCGGTCTTCTGCTCGGAGCCGGCACATGCTCGCAGTCCTAAACCTGAGAAGGAATTAGAAGGATATATATCATCTGGATCTTTAAATCTTGCTTCATGCTTTGTTTTTTCGCTGTTCTTAGGACATTATTATCTTAATTTGAACTTCTTGATTTTGGTTTTCAAAATCCTACATTTTTAACTATATCGGTGTTTCCTAAAGCACATTTCACTTCAGCACAGCAGAAAGTTTAAAAAAGAGTATTTCATTTTTATACATCGCAGTAATACATTTGGCACATGAAATGTGTTCGATAGTAATTAATTTAGTTCAGAACGTTAGTAGTGGTTATATACAGTTGTCGACATTTGAAGCGGATCAAACCTTTCTTCAAAGTTGTCCTAAAACTTCAGAACCGTGCAAAAGTGTGAGATTTGGTCATTTTTAGTGTTGAAAGAAATCTCTCATGTTCACAAAGTGTGCGTTTATTTCTTCAAAACTATAAAGTTTTGTGAAATCGCAAACTAAAATGTCTGGTTTGTATTTGAACATATTGTAATACATAATTAATGATGTAACTTTTAGGATAATAAGCCGAGTCTTCCGTGTCACTTTAGGAATCATTGTTAGTGAACAACAATAGGCGCAAATGTTGTTATCATTTTAATATATTAATTTTTGAGTGCAGTGGTGGCAGTGTGGCGATTTTAGTTTATTGACAATGAAGTGTTTTATATGATCAAGCACCTCTAAAGGATTTGGATAGGAGCATATTACACCTTCCTTGAGAAATCATTTTGATATTTGATGCTCGAGAAACATTCCACAGAATTTCAGAACCTCAAAAGAACATGTCTTTGAAACGGCCCCAGCTTCAGAGACGAGACTCAAATCCAATCCCAGGCTAAAGTGGAAGTCCGAGCTGTTTGAATTGAAAGATACGGGCGCTGATCCTAAACTATGTCAGTGTCTTTGTTTTGTCTCAAGATGTACACCAGTAATGTTTTTTTTATGAGGCATGTTAATAAACATTTCTTAAATGTCCTAATCAGTGTCCAAACAATGGCCTGATGAGATGCTGTTTGACGTCACTTCCGCGGACGTTTCACGTAAATACAAAACAAAACACCCCCCTGTGTTTCTGTAACTGCCGTGAACGCGCAAAGCGCATTGATACGAAAGGAGATAATTATCATTTTTTTATTGGCGCGTGTGAATGCTCTTACAACGAGTCATCGTATTCTCTCCACAATGTTAATCCGGGTCTTGTTTTGTTTCGTCTCTTCTTCTCGCCTTATATTCCTCAGAGCGTCGTTTCTTCGGTCGAGCCTCAAACATTTTTACATTGATATTGTAACTGCGAAATGACAAAATAAACCAGAATTGAATCAGAATTAGAATTAATCTGGATCAGCATTAAGAGAAAATTTCCATTTTTGAACAAACTGTCCCTTTAAAGGATTGGTTCACCCAAAATTGAATTAATTTACTCACCCTCGTGTCGTTCCAAAACCAAAAGACCTTTGTTTATCTCCAGCGACAGCAAGGATATCGGTAAAATAGTTTGTGACATTCAACTGTAATTTTTACGACGCTACAAGAATACGTTTTGTGTGGAAAGAAAACAATAATAATGTTATTTATTTAGCTATTCGTTTGCCATTTTTGAGAAAACCCCGAAACGTAATTGACGTTATAAGCATTCTTTAAGTTCAGTTACGCGTGAGATGTTTATGTTCAGTAGAGTATAATTGCTGTCTGTGGAGGATCAGAGAGCTCTCAGATTTCATTCATTTGTGTTCTGAAGATGAACGAAAGTCTCACGGGCTTGGAACGTGAGTAACTAATGACAGCATGTAAGTTTTTGGGTGAACCGTCCCTTTAACATCCCATGGTGTAAACGCTTAAATATGGTAATTTAACTGGAAGCAACAGAGATGGATTGCTGAACTAAAAATCTTGGTTTGCCATCCTCCCCATCCAAATGAAATCCCAGGCGTGGCGCACCTGTCCCAGCTCAGACGGGTCGCTATCTTTTAGACGCTCTGAACGACAGCTGTGGTCTGCTGCTGCGCGGAGAGACTATTTATAGCCCCCCGCCGGAGCCGCTATAACGAGCTTCAGCCCGATGGTGGAGGGTAAAATCTGGCTCCCCGTTGGGACTCCAGACTCCGAGGTGCTTCTTAACGTGTGCGGTGCTTTGCATTTTGGCTCGGCTCCAAGCACGGAGAGGGCGGGACGTTGGCTGTAGGCAGCTGAGTGTGTAAGCGAGGACTTGCACGAGTCTGGCTCCGTGATGTGGGTCGTTAAACGTGGAGAGAAAAGAAAAGGGATGATCCCTACTCCTGCCTCCCTCATGTTTAGCACCTGCTGTGTCTGGCAGCGTGTCTGTGTTTACTCTCGAACCGGTGCGACCTCAGCGCTACCCGTGCTGCATCTCAATCAAGAGTCGCGCGTAGATTGACACTGTGGCTCTGGGAGATACCACACAAAAGTTGACCAAGATTTCAGGGCTACTTTCAGTATGTGTAGTATTTACTGTATTCTGCCTAGGGCTGCAGCTATCGAATATTTTAGTATTCGAGTATTCTACTGAAAATTCCATCGATTAATCGAGTAATCGGAT
>JAUCNO010000460.1:7103540-7117468 GCA_032353835.1 Enteromius viviparus
TAATGCTTAACTAATGATTTATAGAGTGCAGTTTTTATAAAGTGTTACCATTTTTATTGTTTAAGTATCGATTCAGGAAAAACGGAAAAACCCTAAACGATACCCAACCCTATCTACATCAGGGACAAAAGTTTGCGCTTGAACACGACGAGAAGACTAGCACATTTGTTTTGCGTATGGGTTAGGTAACTCCTCCAAACCTGTAGGTGGCAGTATTTGTTAATGGTTATCGGTTTTATTCTTCCTGGAAAACTCGCTAGGTTTTGGAACAAAGCCGCAGTGTTGTTGTCAAACCAAACAGTGCCATCTTTCCACAAATAACAGCATACGTACTCAGCTTTAGGACAGAATTCAAATAAAGTCAGTGAATCTGATTTTATCGTCTTCCAGAGCGGTGAAAACCGTGTGCCCACCCCAGCATCAGCAGCCAGCACCGAGCTGCACTCCCAGCATGCCGTGCCTGACGTACCGCCCAATGACACTAAAACAGAGGAGCAAGAATACGACATAAACATCAAAACGGAGCCCAAGATGGAGGTGTGTTTTGACATGTTTTCAACACTGATCATGAAATGGGTGGAATTAAGAAATGTATCGTAAACAGTAAATCAGTATATTAGAAGCATTTTTTTTAGCTTTTTTAAATAAATAGATATTAAAACTAGTGCTGTCAAACAACTTATCGTGATTAATCGCATACAAAATGAAGTTTTTTGTTTACATGATGTACCTTTATGTACTGGTTTTAATAAACGTGAGCACAGCGTATATTTGTAGCAAAAGCCAAAAATTCATTGTATGGGTCCAAATTACAGATTTTTCTTTTATGCCAAAAATCATTAGGATATTAAGTGAAGATCATATACCATGAAGATATTTAGTAAATTTCCTATCGTAAATATACTTACAATGCAATTTTTGATAAATAATATGCATCGCTAAGAACTTAATTCGGAAAAAAAGTATCACGGCCAAATACTGTCCTTTATATAAACACACACACGTACAGGATATATACATTTTATAAAAAAATGTTTAATATAGAAATATATTTCTATAGTGTGTTCATGTATACATAATACACATTAGATAAACAGAAATGTTTATTTTGGATGATTAATCATCATTAATCGTTTGACAGCACTGATATATTAATATTCATATTTTTATCATGTATAAATATATTTAGTATATAAAACATTTTCCTTAAGTATATTCATGCGTGTGTGTCATTATATATACAGAATAAATATACACAGGACACATACATATGTAATCTAATGTTGTATGCGATTAATTGCAATTGATCATTTGACTGCACTTATTAAAATATATGAATTGTATTTTACAATATTACAATTTTTACTGTATTTATATTCTTACCAACCATGTTCACGGCTGTTCTGTCTTTGTTAGACGGAGGACGACACAGGCTCCCTATTGGTCAAAAAGGAGGGTCTGGAGACTAAGCAGGAGCCGATGGAGACCGAGGACAAGAAGACAGACCTGAAGACGGAGACCAAAGAGGAAGACGAAAGCCGGACGAACGGCACGTCGTCCTCTTCACCGCCCCAGTCTCGCAGAAAAAGTATGAACTGATATTTTTCTCTTCTCTTCCACGTTTCTTTTATTTCTGTGGCTCTCATTAATCTCTGGTTTACTCGTGTTTCTCAGTCTTCAAGCCAGAAGAGCTGCGGCAGGCGTTGATGCCCACTCTGGAGTCTCTGTACAGACAGGATCCTGAGTCTCTACCCTTCCGGCAGCCCGTGGACCCCATACTCCTTGGCATCCCTGTGAGTCTCTCAATGCCTGTATATCTTCATTGAATCATTCTCAGAAATGTGAAAACTGACTGAACATCTGCCCTCAGGACTACTTCGATATCGTGAAGAACCCCATAGACCTGTCCACGATCAAGCGCAAGCTGGACACGGGCCAGTATCAGGAGCCGTGGCAGTACGTGGATGACGTGTGGCTGATGTTCAACAACGCTTGGCTCTACAACAGGAAGACGTCACGCGTCTACAAGTACTGCTCCAAACTGGCCGAGGTGTTCGAGCAGGAGATCGACCCCGTCATGCAGAGCCTGGGCTACTGCTGCGGGAGGAAGGTGAGAGGAGCCGGCATACAGTACAGCTTCTCATGTCCTCAGTCCACATCAGGGATGTTCGTTTACCGAAACACGACTGGACAACATGTGTTTTTGTGTGTGTTTCGGCTAGGGCGAAATTGTCAATCACACATTGGGGGGGACAGCTGTGGGACTTTTTGTGTTGGCGCATGCACACATTTTTTTAATCTTTGAATATTGGGGGGGACGTGTCCCCCTGTCCCCCCATAAGATTACGCCTATGTGTTTCGGGTAACTTATAGTGATGGAGTTTTCCACCAGAGCCGCTCTCGTCAGTTTTGTGTTCTGTGCGCGATGCAAATGCTCTCCGCCCGTATTTATAAGCTGCTGTCGGTTAATGAAGAATTCATGAAAGATCTCCCGCCTCGATTGGACCCCCGTCGTGTCAGAAAGTGCTAATAGTTTTAATGGACGTTGCCATCTTTGATATTAATTGGGTCACTGTTGCTATGGTTACTGGTAAGGAATACAAGCTTGATTCCCGTTGCACGTTCAAACACAACTAACTCTTTCTGTCGGTTTCTTGATTTATTATTTATGAAAAATAGCTGTATGTTTCTGGTACCGGCCTATTTATCCTTTATGATGTTTTTTCTCTGTCGCAAAAGTGCTGCAGGCGTATGATGTGAGATAGATATGATCGCGTGAATCTTCATCTTCTGTTGTTTGCTAGTTTTTGCGCGTGTACAATGAATCCACAGAAAACAAATATTACCATTTTTAACGGGTCACAGGCGCTTATCCTTTCTAATTGAATTCAGTTCTAATTTAAAATAATGTTGTTGTCACGAAATGAACATCCCTAGTCCACATAGATAATGATCATTATAGAATAAACGGTTGTACAATAATAGCGCTCAAAAATAATAATAGTAATATATGGTTGTACTATTAATAGTTGTATATTTCCACCATAACGTAAAAAGTAATGTGCAAATAAAGGTTTTATTATATAATAAATTGCTATACAGTAAAAGCACTCATTAATAATGATGATAATGATGGTTAATAATAATAATAATAATGTATAACAATACAGCAATGTATAATATATTGTTGTACAATGATATATCCACTAACAATAATAATATTTATTAATGCGCAAATGTATTTGCATATTATTTATATAATGAGTTAAATATATAATAATGCATATTATTATTATTATTGCATATTATATAAATATTACATTTAGTTATTTATAATATATTTAGTATATTCCTCTAGTAAATAAATGTTATTGTGTAATGGTTATTCAATAATATTGCTCCACAGCAGAATAATAATGGCGTTTTCAGCACTACCCTTAAAGAAGCTGGTTTTCAACTCCTGGACTGTGCACCAAAACTGAGTCTGAGCTCTCTCTTCTTCTTTTCTTCCACAGTACGAGTTTTCTCCTCAGACGCTGTGCTGTTACGGCAAGCAGCTGTGTACAATACCCCGAGACGGCACTTACTACAGCTATCAGAACAGGTGAGATGAATCCAGTACTCGACAGCCTGAGAAACCGTCTTAGAGCACACTCAAGACAAAGTCGACTTGCCCTCTGTCATCAAATCAGACGCTGACATTAAACCTCGCCGTGTGGCGTTGTGTACGCTACCATAGTTTGCTCTCAGGCCAGTTCGTACGTACTTTCTAAACGCTAGACTGCTCGATCACAAAACCTTCCTCCTTTCTCTTTCTTCATGGTTATGCTGCTCGAAGTCTCTAGCTAGTCCTAATGTATTGGCAGTTGTAATATTTGCACTGGCACATTTATCAGGTTTTTTTTTTTGCTGCAAATTGCCTGCTTACTCATAACAGGCTCCCTTGTGCCCCCTGCAGTACATAGCTTGTCACTGCGGGAGCTCTGAAGAAGCAGACACAGACATTGCATCCACTGCTGACACTGAGAATACAGTCTTTTATTTGCAATCATCTTTGTATTAAAGGACTAGTTCACCCTAGAATGAAGATTTGCTGAATGTTAACGCACCCTCAGTTTGCACCTCTGTAGTGAATGGGTGCCGTCAGAACAAACATCTGATAAAAACATCACAGTAATCCTCAAGAAATCCAATTGCTTGAAAGGATGTGCGTTTGTAAGAAACAAATCCATAATTAAGGCATTATTAAACTTCAAACCATCGTTTCCTGCTAAAATAAAGAGTTTTGTATTCATAATATCTAAAAAGGTAACTTAAACCAAGGTAAATGCAGTTTTTCATTCTATGGCACTTTAAATGGTTGTAGGTTTCCAGAATAGCATAAATAATAATGTGCAAATAAAGGTATTTTTAAATAATAAATGGATACACAATAATAGCACATAATGATAATAATGATGTTAATAATAATGTATAAAAACATAGCATTGTATAATATGTGGTTGTACAATGATAAATGCAATAACAATAATAATAATGTGTGTGTGCATATATATATATATATATATAAATGTTATATTAAATATATAGCATGTGATTGTGCCATTATATTTCTCTACAGCAATTATAATAATAATCAAAATAATCAGTAATAACAGCAACTTCACAAAAAAAGTTGTCTTGTCTGAATCCGGAGAGAAATGTGCACGTGACAATTTACAAGCAAAAACAGTCCAAAAGGGTTGTAAACTATTAGAACATAGACAACGGTGATGGTCTTTTTCACTGAAGAAAGCAACTCTGAAATTACAGCTTAACGTTAAAGCGCCTTAATGATTGATTTTGTTTCTTACGAAAAAACCTAGCTTTATGAGTTCTTAGTTGATGAACCGGAGTGGGGTCGGAGTACTTGTTGAGTTATTGTGTTTTCAAGTCTTACGTTTTTATCAGTTGCCTTGACTCTTGTTCTGACGGCACCCATTCACTGCCAGAGGATCCATTGGTGAGCAACTGATGTTATAAAAGAATTCTCCAAATCTGTTCCAATAAAGAAACAAACTCATTTACATCTTCGCTGACCTGAAGATTAATAAATTGTGAGTAAATTTTCAGCATTTCGGGTGAACTGTTACTTTGGGGTTTTTTTGTTGAACACTCGGAAGCCATTCACATTGTGATATTCTTCAGCGTCAAATGTCTTAACAATCTTCATAAAGATTTGATAACCTGTTTGGAAGTGATTCATGACTCAACTGTTTGTGTGTATGCAGGTATCATTTCTGCGAGAAGTGTTTCAATGAGATTCAGGGAGACAGTGTGACGCTCGGAGATGATCCAGCTCAGCCCCAGACGTAAGTGATTGCGGTTGTGCAGATTTCATCACTTCAGTTCAAAAAACTGATTCATTTTCTCCAATCCATAATAAACTAAATCATTTTTTAATGGTTTTAATGTGTGATTGTGGATCTTCTTTGTGTGCAGCATGATCTCTAAAGACCAGTTTGAAAGAAAGAAGAATGACACGTTAGACCCTGAGCCGTGAGTAAACCCTACACTTAATTTCCCAGAATTCAAAGAGTAGCATGTGCTGTATTATTAAGGCTATGTATTAAGGCTCGTTACTTCTGCTCACTTGCGCCTCCTGCTGTCAAGTGCATAAAGACACTCCCACCACACCAACGCAACGCTACAGTCCACAAGCATCAGTATTATCCAAAAGTTGTCCAAATCCACCCCTCCTACAAAGGCGCGCTTGCATTGGCCTGCTTGCAAATGCGTAAGAACCGGAGGAAAAGCAACTGAGTGATGCATTTTACGTTAACTACCTGCTCTCGCAGTTAGTGACTACGCATTCAGACACTCGCTGAAAGAAGAGCTCACAAAGCGCAAGAAATGCTTGCATACCGCATTAATCAGTTCTCCTCCTCTCAGGTTTGTTGAATGTAAAGACTGTGGGCGGAAGATGCATCAGATCTGTGTCCTGCATTATGAGGTCATCTGGCCTTCCGGGTGAGTTTGAAAACACCTCAGAGCGAGCCGCGTTGCTCTGATATCGATTCTGGACGAGAAGCGGGAAGTCAGCACTAATGAGCGTTTCTCTCTGCAGTTTTATCTGCGAGAACTGTTTGAAGAAGAGTGGGAAGACGAGAAAAGAGAACAAGTTTTCGGCAAAAAGTGAGTGATAGGATTGCTTGTGTCGCTTTTGTTCATCTTAGAAACACTAATAAAGGTATTTTAAATTGAAACCTGGGAGATTTCTGTCCCTTCACCATTATTTTTAAGTGGTTGAAACTGCAAATTTCATAAAACAAATTGAAATTAATCATTTAATATACAAATAAGTTTATTGCGCTCCCTTGAAGTGTTTTTGTCTTGTCTAAAAAAGGGTTAATGTGAATATATGAAAAGCATTTACCAAGTAAATGCCTCCATGTGCATGAAACGTCACGTGACTTTGCGCAATGGGACGACTGCGTTCCCAAACAGCAGCATCCACCTTTGAAAGTAGTTCTGTTCTGAGGTGCAAGTCATTAAAATGATAAGATTGTTCATTTCTGATTGGCTAATCGCAATCTTTTTCAAGATGTTGACCCAGGGACACGTCGAAAATCAGGTTCTGTTCTCCCCCTTAGTTTTCCAGTCCAAGTCTTCTGAAGAAACATGATTACTTGAGATGATGAGCAGATATAGTTCATAGTTCAGGCTTTGCTCATGCAAAGGTTGATCAGGACATGCAGTAGAGCTCATGAAAGCTCAAATGTGCCTGCTTCTGGTAACCCCTCCTATAGGTGAAATCTCTCAGCTTTCAATAAAAATATCAGGTTTCATTGAAAACTATCCCTTTACTGGTGTTGTTGTGCCTAATGCTGTTGTCTTCAATCCAGGGTTGCAGTCGACGCGGTTAGGCATATACATAGAGGATCGGGTGAACAAGTACTTGAAGAGACAGAACCATCCGGAAGCTGGAGAGGTGTTCGTGCGAGTCGTAGCCAGTTCAGACAAAACGGTGGAGGTCAAACCTGGCATGAAGGCCAGGTACATTTAACCGTCATGCTATAAGTTTATTTTTCCAGTAAACTAATCCTTCAGTGGGCAAGTCTGGATACAGAACCAGCTGGTCTGAAAAATGAAATCTTGAGATTTGCCTGATCAGAGTTTCATTTCGGTATTGGTTCTTCAAAACATTGATGTTTTAGTGGTGTGTTAGCATTTGTTCCTCGAATAGGTAAAGGTGGACTAAACTCCTGCTTCGTTTCAGGTTTGTAGACACAGGAGAGATGCCCGAGAGCTTCCCCTACAGAACCAAAGCACTTTTCGCCTTTGAGGAGATTGACGGAGTGGACGTGTGTTTCTTCGGCATGCACGTGCAAGAATACGGCTCTGAATGCCATTTCCCTAACACCAGGTAAACTCCTACTGGAGTTCTTTAGAGGATCAACAGACATATAGACCGCAATGCACTTAATGCTCAGCATGGATTGATGGTAAAAGTATTTTTTTTGTGCCTACCTAGACGGGTATACATATCGTACCTCGATAGTATTCACTTCTTCAGACCTCGCCTGCTGAGAACAGCAGTCTATCACGAAATCCTCATCGGTTATTTGGAATACGTCAAGAAACTCGGGTAGGTTTCACTATATGCGTTTTTCTTGAAACCGACAAATACAGTACCCGTTCATGCCCTGAACTTTGAACATGTTTACCGCAGATATGTTACGGCACACATCTGGGCGTGTCCACCTAGTGAAGGTGATGACTATATCTTCCACTGTCACCCCGCTGACCAGAAAATCCCAAAACCCAAGCGCTTGCAGGAGTGGTACCGCAAAATGCTGGACAAGGCCTTTGCGGAGCGGATACTGCATGACTACAAGGTATAGCAGGGACCACGCGGTGTTCATTTAGTGTTTGCTTATGCCATAAAATACACAACAACATGGTATAAGTACAATATGTTTGTGTTTAATAGGACATCTTTAAGCAAGCAACGGAGGACCGTTTGACGAGTGCAAACGAGCTTCCATATTTTGAGGGTGATTTTTGGCCCAATGTGTTAGAGGAGAGCATCAAGGAGCTGGAACAGGAAGAAGAGGAGAGGAAAAAAGAAGAAAACACGGCACCTTGTGAAACTCCAGAGGTGAACAATTTTCGATTACTCTGCATAGGGTTCATTCCATGTTTTACAAACTCCAGACACCTTTTATAGACTCTTTTATTCTTTCTAACAGGGCACGCCTGGGGACAGTAAGAATGCGAAGAAGAAGAACAACAAGAAAACAAACAAGAATAAAAGCAGTGTGAGCCGAGCTAATAAAAAGAAACCTGGGATGCCGAATGTAGCCAATGATCTTTCTCAGAAACTCTACGCCACAATGGAGAAACACAAAGAGGTTTGCTATATGTTCTTAGTTAACATCGTTAACTTGCACTCAAAGGCATTGCACGAGTCATGTACATTGTTTAAGCTGCACATCATCTTTTGATGTGCAAATTTAAGCTGGAAAAATCTTGAAAGCTCTTTGCCTATGTCCTCCCAGGTGTTTTTTGTAATCCATCTGCACTCTGGGCCCATTGTCAACTCATTACTACCCATTGTTGACTCCGATCCCCTTCTGACATGTGACCTGATGGACGGAAGGGACGCCTTCTTGACACTAGCAAGGGATAAGCACTGGGAGTTCAGCTCTTTAAGGCGGTGCAAATGGAGCACCATGTGCATGCTGGTGGAATTGCACAACCAGGGCCAGGACCGCTTTGTCTACACCTGCAACGAATGTAAACACCATGTCGAGACACGTTGGCACTGTACTGTCTGCGAGGTAAGATCCAGAGGCTCCTGTAACACTTTACAGCTGCCTTTTTATAAACAGTAGCGGAGAAGGCTGTGTTTGTGCACAAGAAAAGTAAATCTTTGGGGAGCTGTGGGATCTTTTAGTAACAACTATTCTACTAGTAGCTTAAATGCATCTTTCAAGTATTCTCTTTTAAAAGTTGATGCATAATAGCCTGTGATCTCTTTCTAAATTACTCTATCCTCATCTTTCCTTAGGACTTTGACTTGTGCATCAGTTGCTATAACACTAAGGGCCATGAGCACCAGATGGTTAAGTGGGGTCTGGGTCTGGACGACGACAACAGTCAAAGCGGTGAGGCCTCCAAGAGTCCTCAGGAGAGTCGACGTCTAAGCATCCAGCGTTGCATCCAGTCTCTGGTGCATGCCTGCCAGTGCCGCAATGCCAACTGCTCCCTGCCGTCTTGCCAGAAGATGAAGCGAGTAGTACAGCACACCAAGGGCTGCAAGCGCAAGACAAACGGCGGCTGTCCGGTGTGCAAGCAGCTGATTGCGCTCTGCTGCTATCACGCCAAGCACTGTCAGGAGAACAAGTGCCCAGTGCCCTTTTGCCTCAACATTAAGCACAAACTGCGTCAGCAGCAGCTGCAGCACAGGCTCCAGCAGGCGCAGATGATGCGCAGACGCATGGCTACTATGCAGACCCGAGCCATGCCTCAGAGCCTACCTTCACCGCCTGCATCAACGGCCCCGAACACGCCCACCTCGCATCCGCAGCCCAACACCCCTCAAACGCCGCAACCGGTTACCAATCAGCCAACGACTCCCAATGCAGGTGTCATGTCCCCGGCGTATCCCAATGCTCCCCGCAACGGACAACCCTCTCCTCAAGCTTCACAAGGCAAACCAGGCCCACAGGCTTCCCCGCTTCATCAACAGCAGTCTCCACTCCCACAACCACCTCCGCAGCAGCAGCAGCCACCACCGGCGCAACAGCCTCAGCAGCAACAGCCTCCGCCTATGGCAGTGAAAGTGGCACGGCACATAGAGATGGTCGCGCAGGCTCAGCACCAACAAAACTATCGCATGACCATGAATGGCCTTCCCATGAACCACCAGCAGCCACGCATGACAGGCCCGATGCAGCCACCCATGCAGCATGTCAGGCCACGTGGGCAACAGGTCATGTCGCAAATCCCACAAGGACAGTGGACAGGAGGCCCTCAGCCAGGCATGCAAGCAGGTCAGCAGCAGGTTGCTCCGCCTCAGACCGCACCGCAGTCCATGCCTATGCAGAGGCCCACGATGCCCCAGCAAGCCACGCAGCCACGCATGATGGTGCCCGCACAGGGCCCACGACCACAGGCACCCCAGAGACCTGGAGCCATTGCCCCTAATGCCTTGCAAGACCTGCTGCTCACCCTCAAGTCACCCAGCTCGCCCCAGCAGCAGCAGCAGGTATTAAACATTCTCAAATCAAACCCACAGCTCATGGCCGCCTTTATCAAGCAGAGGACCGCCAAGTACCACGCCAACCAGCCGCAGCAAGGTCAACAGGGCATGCATCCTGTGCAGAACATGGCAGCAATGCAGACGGTTCCGCGACCCGGCATGGCACCACCGCAGCAAGTGCAGCAGCCTGCTCCTCAGGGCATGGCAGCCCTCGGAGCACAGGGACAACTTATGAACCCTGCCAACAACCAACAGCTGCAGGAACTCTACCGCCGTCAGCTTTTGCGGCAGCAGCAGCAACAACAGCAGCAGCAGCAAGGAGTGATGCCGCAGGCACACGGCCAGTTCCCGCAGGCACAAGGGACCGCAACCAATTACACGCAACTCCGGATGCAGCAGCAGCAGCAACAGCTTGCCATGCAAGCAACAGGCGGACCCATGGGACAGCTGCCCCCAATGGCCCAGATGGGGCAAGCCGGGATGGGAATGGACGGTACATCCAACCTTCTTCACCAACGCATGCTCCAGCAGCAGCAGCAGCAAAAGGTCGTCCTCAAGCCTCCAATGGGCTCGCCGGCGCAACCAAGTCCTATGAGCCCACAAGCTCACCTGCTTTCCGGTCAGCCACAAGGTGCGCACCTTCCCGGCCAGCCCATGGCTAATGTACTTAGTAATCAGGTGTGCTCGCCGGCCCCCGTACAGTCGCCCCGACCTCCGTCGCGGCAGCCTCCGCCACATTCCAGTCCCTCCCCACAGGTTCAGCCGCAGCCTTCGCCACAGCACACAGGATCGCCGCACCCCGGTCTGACGACGCCCATGCCTGGCTCCATGGACCAGGGGCACATGGGCACGTCCGAGCAGAGTGCCATGCTCCCGCAACTCAATACACCTAACCGCCAAGGGCTGCCCAGTGACTTAGGCATGGTGGGAGACACGACGGGAGACACGCTGGAGAAATTTGTGGAGGGATTGTAGCGTTTACTGGGAGACTCCACCCACCACAGTCTCCCCGCCCGTCTTTTTTGTGGCTGTTGGTTTTTCTCTAATATTCTCAAATTTGTTTTTGTACTGACATGTAAAAAGTTTAAAGAAATGTACTGGGGAGGGGGGAGAAAATTAAATTTATGTCCACATGGAACAGGGAATGTTGATGTTTCCTAAAAACAAAAGACTGATTCTGAAAATTGTGTTGTTTAAAAGAAAAATATAAATCGCAAAGAATATATTTTTTGTTCAGTTTAGACCTTTGTGTTGTCAATGTTTTGTTTTTCAGGGGAGGGTGGTCTGGTTTCATGCCTTATTTTTTTTTTTTCCTTATTTTTTTTTTTTTAAGAAAATTTCGAAACTTCATTATATTATCCATACCTTTTGTTTTATACCTTATCTAACTTTGCAACATTTTTGTGTTGGAAGACTGTAAAATAATTTGTCTGGGAGTTTGGGTCAGGGTCTCTTCGCTCTGTCTGTCATCCTTCCTGGCGATTGTATTCTAGTGTTGTTTCATTTTTTCAGACATGCATTCGGAGGCATTTCCTCCTGTCCTCATTGTGAAGTTTGTATGAGGAGAACTATTTGTTTGTATCGATAGGAACTGTGCATACGCATGTATGCAGACACACACGAACACACACATATGCATCACTCAGACAATACAGCACCGCCCCCGAGAGGACATGTACACATTTACAACGTCTCACTGGCCTGGATCCAGAGGTTCTGTCTTGCAGATGTAGAATATTGTTGCTTTTTGTCCTAATTTTGTCATACAGATATATAAATATAAAAAGAGCTAGAGAGAAAGAGGGAGAGAGGGGGGCCCCTTAGCTGAGCGGGAGGCAATGGGCGATCACTGGTTGACTGCTTGTTGGAAACACAGAATGGATTTTGCTATTGACCCTCATTCCTCTCACACAAACTTGAACAGGGGCCCCACTTTTTTCCTTTATGTAAATCATGCAAGTTATTAAGCAAAGTACTATAAATATAAGGAAGAGAGAATGAAATCACTGTATAAACTGGTTGAAAAAAAAACTTATTTCTTACTTATATACCATATTGTTAAATAAACTGTGTGCAACAGATCAAATTCATGTGTTTTTTATGTTGTTATAATTAGCTACTTTGAGCAACGTTTGTTGCGTAATTTGGCTTATTTAATTGTTATTATCAAAATGTATAAATCCTTTAGGTCGTGTAATTTACTGTCTTTTTAGTAATTGCGCCATTTCGCAAGTTCTCTCAGAGGTGTTTCGCAATCGACGCAGTTATTACGTCACCGCGTACGGGACGTCACCGGAAGTAGACAGCGGCGGCTGCGGGACGGTATTTTGAACATTGTCCGCCGTTGCGGCACATTTGATCGAAATTTTGATCGTTTCATGACATTAAATCGTCAGTTTTAAAGACATGTAATGAAGTGCGTCTTATTAACGGTCTGTGCTAAAGTCCTTATGGAATAAATCGTAATACAAGTACGTTAACCGATATAATTGCGTTACGACTGAAATGTAAACAAAGGTAAATATGATGTTTTCTATAGAATGCGTTTGAACAGATACGAGTGTAGCATCGCGCATGTTTTGCACTGTATTTAAATAACAAATTAAGTTTATAGATCCATAAATATGGATCTATATAAGAGCTGACACATGTGACAGATCATGTTTGTGATTGGCATATCATGGACGACTCGGACCAGGATTTCACCGAGCTCTGCTCTCGTCTCCTCAAAAGAGTGAGGAAGAAAGGAGCAGGAGGATCTGGAGATGAAAAGAGACCCGCAAACAAGGATGAGGAGCCATCCTCCCCCTCTTCTAGAAGAAACCCCCCTAAGAGGAGAAAGAAGACTGAAATAAAGAGTAAGATCAATGGCAGGACTCAGGCTGTGGGGTCTGGTGATGTTTCTCAGCCCGTTCCTGGAGGATCTGGCGCAGGGAAAGTCAAGGATGCGGTGATTCGGAGAATGCAGCGGTTTAAGAGAGCCAGTCCAGAGAGACTCCTGCATGCAGAGGCCGACCAGCCCACAACCTCAGAGTCTGAAGGAAACCATCTCGCTGCTGGCATCCAGCTCACAGGTATGCTGTCAAGCAGTGGTTTAAAAGCCAGTCCCTCAACTTCAGAAAAACATGAGCTCACCACGTTTTATAATGTTGTGAAGTTCATTAGGTTCCAAACGTGTTTTCTTTCTTCTGTTGACCAGAACATTAGATAATTTGAAGAATCGTTGAATTGAGTTAGTTAATAACCATCAGCAATATTTTTATTCTATCTATCTTTTTTTGGGGGGGGGTTTGGTTGGGGTAGTAGTGTATTTTATTTTACTTGTTCAATGATTTAATGGCCCTACACCAAAAATAAATTGGTAATAAAAATGTAAATATATATATACAAATTTATATATGTTTAATATAAGCAACAGTCATTTTTATTTTTATAAATAAACTTTCCACTGATGGCTGAGATACAATTATTTTAAATCTGGGCTGTGCAATTAATCGCAATCGCAAAAAAAATTTAAGCACATGCAATTTTTAAACTGCATAAGGCTGCAATTTTATCTATTCATTTATTTAGATTTTTATTCAGAAACGGCACAAATAAATTACCGACGCAATTACCTATCATATGTGCACAGATATGATGCATGCGCACATTGTCAGTAAATGTTATTTCATTCATTGTG
>JAUCNO010000460.1:7135249-7147622 GCA_032353835.1 Enteromius viviparus
TTATGTTCACATACAGCTACATGACACCCTGCATGAACAATAATTTTTGAAAAAGCATAATAGGGGCACTTTAAAAACTCATTCATTGGAACAAGCTGAATAGAGTCATTTAAAAGATTCGACTCAAAAGAACAATTCGAATCAAGCATTGATTCTGTCAGTAATGTCACCCCAAAACAGCTTTTATCGCTTTATGTTTGTTCTTTAGAAACAATATGCTTAAACTTATGAATTTAATTTGCTAAATTAATACTGCCACGAGGACACTAAAACATGAAACGTGATGCTCACCGCCCGTATAGCAGCGATAGTGTTCTCGGGGGCGTCGTGTCCTCCTCCGCGGTGGGCCACCGCTGACGACGCTCCGGACCCGGGCCGAAGCACCTGCCTAGCCCGGCTGGAGGGGGCCTGCGGGAACCGGAACATCACCAGAAAGAGGTAGAGAGAGGCCGTGAGCACCGTGGAGCAGACGGCGCTCCTGGTTCCCAGCAGAACCACGACGAACACAACCGAGAACAGCGTGAGCTCATCCCCTAACTGAAGCATGACGAGAAAGCGAGCCTACAAACCCACGAGCGCTAGTAGTGCCGATAAACGACCGGGGATCAGTAAACATGTAGCAACAGCGGTGTCCTGCTTGGTCTTTCTGATGATATCCGCATCGCAAATGTCATCAAAGTGTTGTTGTTGGAGTGTTCAGTCGTTCATTGCCGCACAAGTGTGTCACAAACCAGCTTGCATGAAAATATATTAATGTGACATCACGGATATGTGGCGAAATGTCTTGCGTGACCAGTTAGACTGCTGACATCAGCACAATAAACAGCATTAGTGGATATTAATGACAGCCTAAGTAAAAAGCATGTATACTGCGTGCCCTTAACCACTCAGGCTGCTTGATTGAATTAAAGAGCGCAAGATCTCTGAAGTATCTGACGCGATGCCAGTTCGTGGAAGCCTCCCTCTATAGAACTTGATTATGACATAAAAGTTACTGTGCTTAAAAAATTTCCATTAGGCCTAATATAAGTACATTTCACATTTTATTATTATAATTGTTCATTTTTTTCCATTTCAAAATATTTAAAATACAAGTTTATTTAGAATTATTTAATTGCATCAACTCAGAGACTTTTATTTTGGAGTGCGCAGCTTCACAGAATCACTGGTCTTCAGTGCGTTCAAAAATGCATTTATTGTTAATTTAAATAAAATTAATTTACATATTTTGTCCGTTTGTTTTGTATATTTTTTTGGCCATTATTATATCTTGGCAGCCTAGAATACGAGCTGCAGATATCGTATGTTTGTGTTATTGTACGGAATAAAAATTCCCTAATTAATAATAATAATAATAATTAATGAAAAAGCAACTAAAGATATAATATATTAATATTTTACAATTGAAAACAGTTTTACGTTTCAAAAATATATAAATAATTTTATTTAAGTTATTTTATTTTATTGCGATAACCACACAGGGACCTTTAGTTTGAAGTTCGGCTGACGTTTTATATCCTGCTTCACAGAAGCGCTGCGCAGTGCACTGAACTTATGTTGAGAGATGTAAGTCCTTATAAAGCTTCATTAATAGTTAACGTTCATACATTTTATTGAAATATGTTGCTATCGTAGGTGTATTTTCTATCGTTATCCAGTATGTAGGCGCCTGTAACACTTTAGCAAATATCCTGAATCTGACTTCAGGATTGCCCTTGACAGCCATCTAACTCTTAATTACACAAAAAGCATAACGTTAACGTGTTAAATGTATTTTTTTTAAGCATTTTTTTCGAGCATGCTATATTATTTAGTTCATTTTAAGCGTTTGTTCTTTTAATAGCCATTGTTACTAGTGATGTTATAACCGTTTCTAAGCTGTCAAATCATGCTAGTGACACCTTCTGGTCAAAATTGTGTAAAAGCAACAAAAACCCGTGAATAAAACATGCTTAAAAACAGGTTTTAAATGTTTCATTCAAATTATAATAAATTAAATGCTATAGAAATAATAAAAAAAATACTATTAAATATAAAGTGTCTAAAAATATGTGTTTTTTTTTCATGTATTTTATATTAATTTGCAGGGCTTGTTATGGAGCCTCATCACGTGATTTTGGTTAAATATCGCAGCTTCGAATCAAATGATTTGCAAAAGTTTCGAAAGCACCCCCTCGCTAACCGTTACCATGTTTACTGTCTCCTCAGATGATGTCAGCACGATTAATCCGCATGTGCCGTGTTCCTCTAAATGGCTGCCATCGTGCAGGGCTGATTTCAAACCCTCATGTTCAACACAGCGGTGACCTCTCGCCCACGGGTCGACGGATTGATGGTATTGGACGGATTCAACCTGTGTCCTTCTGCTCGGACCTCGCCTCAAGAAAATACAGTCCAATCTACACTTTTCCAGCTATCAAGGGCCTCCGGGCTCTCTCTAGACTCAAGCTGATGCAGACGGGCATCACTGTCGCCTTACTGCCCACGGTGTATGTCCTGTACCTGCAGGGCCAGGCGTCAGTGATGCTGCTGAGTTACTCCACCGGCATCGCCGCGTTCGCCGGCCTCATGCTCTACTCTATAAGCCACTACATCAGACGAGTGGTGGGCATGATGTATCTGGATTCAACGCAGACCGTCCTAAAGGTGTCCCACCTGACCTTTTGGGGTCACAGACGGGACATCTACGTGCCCGTGGCAGATGTCATGACTCTGGGAGATTCAGGGGATACCAAAGGAGAGACGATTCTGCATTTTAAGCGCTACAGCTGTTCTGATAGGATGTACTTCTCTACCCGACTGGGACGAGTGGTGGACAGAAATGCCTTCAAGAAAGTATTTGGGAGTTTGTCATGAGTTCACTATGTCTTGTTTTGTTTTTTTATGTCATGTAACATTAGTGTTTTGTAATTTAAGTGATGAATAAAGATGTTATGTTTTAATTATTGCATAATTCAAGGAAAATGTTAATAGACTGGTCCGGAGATGATGTAATTTGTTCTGTTTTTGTAGGCTAACCCAGAAGTCACACACGCGCAAGCAACCTATTAATGGAAAGCCGCAGAAAATAAGCTCAGGGGCCAATAAACTCTATTGGTTTCTTGTGATGGTTTTAAAACCTCTGAATGATATCGAAGTAAAAAGAGGAGCTAAAGTCTGATTTTGCAGTGGCTGTGCTTTAAAATTAAATTATAAAAATCTTAATTGAAGGGAGGAAGAGACAATCAGTGTTATATAGCACCCCTCTAAAGTCAAGGTTGAAAACATTTGTTAGAAATGTAGAAAAGTAAGCCAAATCAAATATAATCAGTCACTTTACTTTTAATTCAACTGAAGTAACTGAATTGGGTACCTTGTGATCTATTATTACATTTCCAAACTAACCTTCCCAACACTGAATTATCATGTTCACAAATTAACACTTGCTCTATATACAACGGCATTACTAGTGTATTTTACGTGTGGAATGAAATGTTATATCACAGACAATGTGAAACACAGACATTTAGCCTGTGTAGCCCAGCAGAACAAAACAATAGAACCCTCCCCAAAACATATGGGATTTGTACTGGTTTTAATGGAAAGTATAATGGTGCATACTGGTATGGGATGAATTTTATTGGTGGGACTTTAGTGGAAAATGCCCAAAACTCTACAAAAAGGAATTTTGTAATGGTTTTACGGGATTTACTGGTTCACAGTGGTATTTTAACTAAACCCACTTGGATTTCTGTGATGGTTTCTACTGGGCTTCTATTGAGCTTTTACCACAGAACATTTAACCACAAACCCAGTCAGACTTGGTTACACGTGTGTAGACTGTATAAGAGCGTAATGTATACTCCAGTGTACATCTTTATTAGTGAGTAAGTTTTAACTTAATGCCCATTTACGTCAAAACTAGGCTTAGTTGTAACTGACGTACAGTGTTGCCAACTCGGCTGCAAAAGCCTTGATGACGACACACTTTATTCTCATTGGTCAGATTATGTGATTTACAAGCACGATGTGTGCAGCGTGTTTTTTCGTTAAAAAAATTCCTGTATGTAATCAATCTTAATATGATATTTAGACATAACATCAATGATGAAAATTAGGCGATATGGTAAATATATATTCTGTATAATAGTTAATATCCTGATTAATAATCAAGCCGTTTTCTGATTAAATCAAATACACATAAGATATAGACAACGGCTATGCTGTTATTTGGGCTATATTTACATGTAAAATAGAGTTAGCAGCAGCATAATATCTATTTTCACTGGAAGCTCTGCTCATCACAGCCGCGCGCTGAACAGAAGAGACGCAGAGAGGTGTGTGCACGCGCTGAAAAGAACTCGCGCGTACGCAGCACTAACAGAGACCAAGAAGTCGCTAGATTTGTCGCTAGTCGCTTTTTTGGAAAAATGTCGCCAAGGGGGTCTGAAAAGTCGCTAAATCTTAGCGACAAGTCGCTAAGTTGGCAACACTGCTTACGTACAGTCCCGTATCGGCATATTCTGTTGCTAAGCAACCCACAGAAAAAAAACAATAACAACAACAGTCTGAGTGAAATAAAAAATGCCGTTTACGTTAACGTTAGAGATTTAGTACGTAGAGGTAAGTCAGCAGTTACATCCTTTGTTCGTGTTCAGCTCTTTCCTCTGATTGGACTTTATTGGTTTAATTCATTGCATAAGGGACAAAAAGAGTTTATGGTGAACGAAGTAACACGCGAAAATGGCTGTTAAAGGTAACGTTAACTTACGGCTAACGTTAGATGCTCTTCCTTTGTTTAAGTGTTAATTTCATATTGTGTTATTATAAGACCAGTTTTAATGGCTTCATTTTGTGGTTTAGCTAAACCAACTTTCCTCTCAGGCTGTCTAGGTGTTCTTGTAAGAGAGCTAAATGGCTTGAAAGAAGAAGTAGCTAATTGTTATTTGTGGTATTGAGACTTTTTGGTTGCTGGTAACTTCCACTTTGTCAAATGCTTTAAGTCTCATACTGGCTAATCTAAATTTGCATTAACCACCTCCAAGTGGTTTACATTAACCACCAAGACTTTCTCTTAGATTCTTGCATTACAAAGGATCTGCTCACCTGGGGTTGTAAACAAAATTAGGGAATAGTGATGGTTAGGCATGTTTTTCCTCATGATCTGCTTTTGGTGTGCATATTGTTGTCTTCCTGGGCGTCAAGCCAAAGCAACCTCTGAGAGATTTAGTCCCAGCTGAATTTGCCTGAAAACCAAGGGGTCTGGAAGAAAGACTAAACTGGAAAGCAACATAATTTATACAGTGTCTTCTATATACGGGGCCAGTTGTCAGAGGTTGTCTAACTGAGCAAGTGTATAATCATTTTATGCTTTTATCTGCTGCAGTTTGCATTTGAGCAAATCTGTCAACATTTTCTGTAAGTTGTAAGGCCCAGACAGTATGGTGAAATTACATTTTTTTTTTACAAAAATATAATTTAAAGAGTATGTGGAAATTTTTAGCAACATTTGCACACAAAATACACAACCTACAAGTATGACATGATTGATTTAATGTATTTGCCTTTATAATATATTATTTAACCACATTTGCGTTTTGATTTCAGAAATCATGTACTTCATCGTCAGTTTTGTTGACACCGAAGAGGTGGAAGTTGTGCCTACGATCTGGGTGAGGGATGGGGTGTGTTTATGGCCCCCATACGAGGCTGAAAGAGTTCAGAGGGCAGCCAAGCATTTGGAGCAACCCCAGGAGTCTTGGTCTGCATATAAAGTCAAAGTTATGTATAAAGCAAGTATGTATAAAACCTGCCTGTAACACATGCCCCCGGTTTCACAGACTAGGCTTAAACCTAGTCCTAGACTAAAATAGAAACCTGAGCTGTTTAATCTCAAGTAAACTAATATTAAAACATGTCAGTGCCTTTGTTTTGTCTTAAGATGGACACAAGTAATGCTTTTTTCAAAGGTGCGTTTATAAAAATTACTTAAATGTCCCAATTGAACTATGACCTATTACTGGTTTAGACTAAGCCCTGTCTGTGAAACCGGGCCATTATGTTTGTATAAAAAGATTAAATGGTAAACAATTTCTTGGATTGTTCTGATTTTTTTTTTCATAGATACTTATCGTGAAGGGTGTCATAAGCTAAGTCTTGCACAACAGACCGAACTCCAGTCAGAGGCTGTGCCTGACTCCCTGATGCCACCAAAAAGGCAAAAAAAGTAAGCGTGTTACTATTATTGTCACTCTTCAACACAGACCTGTCTAGCGGATCCGTGTATTGATGTGCACTTTATAACACCTTACTTTTTGAGCTGCAAAAAATGAATATTTTGCTAAATTTTTCGCAAAAACATTCTCGCTTCGTCACATTCAGTAATCATTCAATTTCTCTTTTTTTTTTCGTTAAAGACGAGACAGGGCTCTGGTGGATGGTTATGACCCTGACGAGGAGGCTGAAACTAAAGAGCTAAGACCAAGTCTTCTGGGACAAAGTCAAAATCAACCCCCAGATTTGACACAGTCTGCGGAAACTTCAAGAACATCCTTGTCGAAGACAGGTCCTGCCTCTGAATGGCGAGAAAATACTCATCAGATTTCCCAGCAGCCTCCCTCAAGCTGTGACCCATTCATAGCCTGTAAGAATCATTTCTGTTTTCTAACATTTATTGACTTCTAGTGTCTAACAGGGTTCCCACGGGTCCTTGTCAATCCTTTAAAGTTTGTGAAACGTAACAATTTTTTTTGGAAAGTGCTCGAATTTATTTTGGGCGAGAAGTTTTCTGAAAAAAAAATCCATAATATTTCCTCGGGTTCGCTAATGTGTTATTTCGCCAACAGTAAGTGGCCTTAGCATATAGGATTAATTTACGTTATTTACGTGCGTTAATATAAAATGTTTCCAGCGTGAGGTGTACGTTGCCATTATGCAAAGGTGCGGTGCTACAGATGGTATTAAAAAGGTGTTTAAGAAGTTTTAAATCAAACTCGTTCATATCTGTAGACACCCTGATTAAGTCTTTCAATTTCAAGGGGTATTGGACCTGGAAAGTTTTTGAATTTAAAGTTAACCAATGTATGGGAACCCAAGTAGGGCTGGTTAAAAAAAAAAAAATCTTAAAGCAGTGTTACAATGTTTTTATGACAGCCACTAACTAACTGTTTATATTTATTTCGTACTTGTATAATTATACTAAGTATGAATATCTATTTACACTAACTCTGCCCACCAACATGTGATTGGGAAAGTCAACATTACAAAAGATCATCATTAAATAACAGTGAAATCCAAGCTATAGTCTTTTTGATGCAATCGACCTGAGTTCAAATCCACTTTGTACCAAAATTTTCCCTTTTCTTATGTCATATCTACAGTGGCCCAGTAGTGCACAACACAACAGAATTAAAAAAGCAAACATGTACTCACAACACAATGACATTAATTGTTACTTTAACGGAACATTAAGCAGACACAACGGAAATGCTCCCAACCACTAGGGGGCAGTTTGTCTGCAGAAACGGCTATTGAGTATTCGCAAGTGGTCTGTACCTGTTTTAATAGTTTTAGTTTCATGTAATTTCCATTTTGTGGGTCATACCAGGAAAGTTTTACTACCAACACAGCGCTCGCAAGAACCCATGCACAATAGCCGTTTCTGCAGACCAGCTGCCCCCTATTGGTCAGGAACATTTATTTTAAATTGCACTACTGGGCCACAGTACATATCACATCGGAAAGGCTTTTTTTTATTACTTTTTACTTACTGTTTTATAATGTACGGCAATACTAAGGTGCAGACAATTGCCAGAATTTGCCACTATTTGCAATAAGAGGTATAATAGTGGAAAATCTTAACAGTGGAAATGGATTTGGTAGCTATATTTAGTGTAGATCTCAAACAAGTACTGTTATTTTCACCTAGTATGAATGCACTACATTGCTATTTGCACTTAATAGCATCAGTTGTTAAGAAAATGTGCCATTTCTGTAAATGGTATCTAAATGCTATTGGCATAAACTGTACCTAATATATTCAAAATAATTTTGATCGAATTGCAAGCTTGTGAATCAAAATCGAATCATGGGGGGGAAAAACAGCCCTAAGTGTAAGGCTCATTTTATATCATGGGTAATGCGGTAAACTTGGCAATTCTTGTGTTTGTTTCAGCACTTCTCCATGAGATCTTAACTAAACAAGACATTCTTATGGAGCAGCAGGGGACGATTATGAGGATAGTGCAAGATCTCAAAGCAAACGATGTTTCTGAGACCACAGAGGCTAACCATTTCAGTCAAGAACAATGTCCAATTGAGGATTCATTTGAAGATTCAGCTTACCTGGAACGTTATCCGGAAACAAGTGTAAAAGTGGTAGGTAACAGTAGCCAAGTTTCCATCCAGTTTTAAATAACGAATTGCCGCTTATTGTTTTAGTGTATTACACAAAAAAATGCCCTCGAGTCATTTCCATACATAATTTCACTTCTTGCGCAAATCATATGCAAACAGTCTGTTCTTAACCTCTTTGGGGAAAAAGATAAACCTTAGCCCAAAATTAGAAAAGGCCTAAATTATAAAATCAAATCAAATATCAAGTGATCCTGTCAGCAACATTAAATTAAGATATTTATATTTGAGAGGTAACTCATCTTTTTATTATATATCAAATTTTAGATGCAATAATATAAATATGATTTAATGCGCTTTTGAACGAGGCTAAGGTGCTTTGATACGAGAACACGGATGCTGCCTATAGGCTTATTCTGTCATGTGACACTGCATTTCTTTGCTTCAAAGCCCTTGGATGGAAACTTGGCTATAGTGGCTATAGTATTATATATATATTTAAAACAAAAACCTGATCAACAAACTGTGCAGTGAGTGCCCGGCACATTCAAAATACCTTCTGCTAAACAGGAAACATACAGTGGGAACGAAGATAATGAAATGGCACGCAAGGATAATGAATACCATCCAGTACGAATGAGAAAAAAAGGGATACCCTGTGGACCTAGATGTGGAAACAAATGTATGGAGAAGATCCTGCCTGTGCGAAGAAAGGAAATATTTGAAGCCTATCAGGACATGTCACGCAGCGACAGATGGGCTTTTGTATTTCACTCAGTAACCCAGTCAGTGAAAATACGCCACGCAAACGGACGTCCCAGCAAGTCTCTTCGGTTTCATTTAAAAAACAGCCTCGGGCAACCTCAAGAAGTTTGCAGAAGCTTTTACCTAACCACACTGGGATACAGCTCAAAAAGCAAACATATTATTGCCAATGTGATGACATCCGGTGCTGTTCCTCCTCCTGACGCCAGAGAGCTTTACAGAAAAATAGACGATTCACTAATTTGCGAACACATTAAATCGTATAATCCAACCGTCGGTTACTCTAAATGTGAACACGCCAAAGGTAGACTATATTTACCAAGCAATGTAACCATAAAGATGATGCATGAAGACTACAAAGGCAAATGTTCAATGCCATGTTCGTATCCTACTTACGTTAAAGCCATAAGAAACATGAATATATTTTCCAGCAAATTAAACGGGAAAAAATGCAAGGAATGCAATATTCATGTTAAGACTAAGCACCTCTAAATAAACACGGTGCTACTTTTAGAACAGGATTTCATTCGATGGTTTTTATTATTTCTGCAGCAAAAGCCAGTTGCTGGTTTCTACAATTGATAATTCTTTTGTTTTATTTTATTGTATTTAAATAATAACATTGTTAAAGACATTCATTTGTGTTTCTGTACCGCAACAAAAATAAGTCCAATAAATCCAATTCAGCATCTTGATCTGTCTGTTTTCACTCATTCCTGTTTTTTCTTTCAATGGGTAAAGTTTATATAAAATAAATCAAAAAAGGCATTGTAATGTAATACAATGTAAAGGAAACAGTGCTGAGGTTCGCTTCATTTGAATCAGATGCTGAGGCAGTCAATATTCATTTTCGGGCGGACGTTCAGAAGTCCTAGATCATGTGCTTTTTCAAATGTTACATCACTACAGAGCCTAAAAGAAAAAGCCTTCTCTTGGGGGCGTAGAGGTTGTTCATTTCTGTGCAATAAATATTTATAGAGTTCTTCTGCAAAAAACAGACCACTTAAGAGTTGAATCATTTTGAAGAGTTCAAACAGCAGTTGGGTTGTTTTGATTAGGTTAAGCAATAATATAATAAAAACACAACAATAGAAATATGGAAAAACTCTTCATAGATTTACAAATATATAATTGTTTTGATTGGTTGGGTGGTAACAATACAGTAACCATGCATCCATGTTTTTCAGTTTTCATGGTTTAGGGATCATTTATAGAATTACTACAACACTAGTTACTTTTATTTGTAATATGGGAAGATAGTGACTTTAAAACAAACACTCCCTGCCTTCCTCTGCTTTCTGTGCTTTGGTAAAACATGAACATACAAATTAATTATTCACTGCACCTGGATATATTTTCTATGAAAATATTACTCCGTTGCCTTCCAAAATGTGCTTACACTCATGACTGGGATTGAAAGTCAGATAAACAATGTCATCTCCTTTAACATTATTGTATTTAATACAGATATGAGGCAAGTCCAAGTCACTGATTTTACATATTTAGACGATCGGCACACAAAGTGAAAGATTTCCACTTTGAAGCTCATCTGTTTCTACTGATTGGCTGACTCGTGTAAAGGTGATCACATGAGGTACCAAGCAGCCAATCCAGCGACAGCAGCGATCCACGTGGCTAGAATCACCTGTACTGTGGACTGTCGAAGCAGCATCCTGGCAAAATTAAATGCGTAGGTCGTGTTCCCGCTCACCGCTAGACAGCAAACGAGGGAAGCAGTTGCATGAAAACATCAACACATTTTAAATGTACATATATAGTAAGAAATATAGTGTCTCTAACACCTCACCCATCTTGGCTGCATAGTAGGGGCATTTACTGATGTCTCCACTCGTATCCCCGTGTGCATGAAAACCAATGTCCTGCACTTCCTCTTTTATATCTTTCCCAATCTCCTGCAACTCTGTGAATACCTGAAGTACAGCAATTACTATTTACACACGGTGTATATGCACATAAATGTACTTAACTTAATTGTTTGTTCAAATTTATTAAAAAAATTACATGCGCTTGGGCCATTTATGATGTAGATGAGGCTTTTTTCTTCACCTGAACAGATTGCTCACCAATGTCTCCTCTGCAGTGAATGGGTGCCGTCAAAATGAGGGAGAAAAGCATCACAATACTCCACATGACTCTACCAGTTAACAGTTTTATCATTAAGATGCTTTACTTTAAGCCTTTGTTGTTTTGATGGCTCTCGTTCTGACGGCACCCATTCACTGCAGAGGATCCTTTGGTGAGCAAGTGATGTAATGCTGAATTTCTCCAAATCTGTTTGGATAAAAAGACAAACTAATCTAAATCTTTAATGGCTTGATGGCGAGTACATGTTTTCCATTAACAGGTGAATTGTTTTAAAAGATGTGGACCAAAAAAGAAAGATAATTCTCTTACTTCCAAATTGTATTTAAATGCCAGGTTGGCTTCGTCTAGCAGCTTCTTTTTGGTCTCGGCATCCACTTCCAGCTCATTCATCCGGCTGCGGTAAAGCCTCTTGAAGGCCGTGGGGTTGTGGATGCCTTCAAAATGATAGAAGTTCACTCCCTCGCCAGTAGGGGGCAGTTTTAGAGCCCGCTGAGCCACTTTCTTCAGAATCTGCCCTCCTGACAGGTCACCCATATAGCGGGTCCAAGCATGCGCGACCAAAAGATCCGGGTGGTCTCGTCCCACCTCATGAATGCGGTCCACATAGGGCTGTGTGGCTGCTGAGCAGGAGATCTTGCTCTCCCAGTCTTCACCGTAGAAATACTCCAGGTCTTTGGCCAAGGCGTCTCGGCGGTGAAGCTCAGAAGGGAAATATAGCGGGGCAAACATGGGGTGGTCCTTGTTCTTCTCCTCCTCTTCCTCCATGGCAGAATAAACGTGGTACAGGGCAGCTGTGCCAAGCTGCGGGACAAATAGCAACAGAATGGAGGTCAAAACTAGGCTTTTTTTAATGGAACTCTACAGAAGTCGATGAATGCTAGATTCACCTTATAAAGCTCTCGTTTGATTCGGCCCCTCAGGAAGTCCTTGACAAACGGTGAGTTCTCTGCTTTGTCGTGAGACTCCTTGGTTCCAGCCGTCAACACTTCAGACAGGTCATCAGGACTGAAAAAGAGATTCCCCAATAATCAATATTTCCAATACATATATTTTTAATAGCAGTTATGAAGATAAAAACTGCACTGGATGAAGATGCGCCAACCTACTTTGACAAAATGGACACTGAGACTGAATCATATATATATATATATACACTATATTACCAAAAGTA
>JAUCNO010000460.1:7147722-7159164 GCA_032353835.1 Enteromius viviparus
TGATCATTTGAATGGGTGAGCGAAAACTTTTGGTAATATAGTGTATATATATATATATATATATATATATATATATAGATATATATATTTGAGAAAATGACTTCCAGTTGAAATCAGACATTTTCCAGCAGACTTGGGCACTAATCAAAATATATTGGCTTTGTCTTTAAAATGTTGTGGGGGGCTTTGTTGTAGTAACTATATCTGTTTAATTAATTTTATTTTTTATTATTTAAAGTGTCATTTTTTGTTTCACTTTGTATGGTTACTTAATCCTTATTATCTATTAAACTTTAATACAAACACAATAAAAGATTCATTAAGATAAAACATTTTAAAAATAAAACATTTTAAAGAAAATCGAGTGAGTTAACCTCTTACATGGTGAGAGTCATTTTAAAATTGCCATGTCAGTGCTCTCTACTGCCACCTATTGATTTGGAACCACATAGTCCTGTATAGTTTGTAAGGCCACTGAATAAATACAGTAAGTCATTTTGTGTAAGATGCCTATTTCCCCCATTTTCAGTCAGCAGGTGTATGATGCCATTTAATTGTTATCATTTTAAAAAGGTATAGTGCAGTCCAGCTTTAATTAATATTTGTATTTCATTTTGAACCGATTGCTGTCTTCATCCCACGTTAGTCAGCTTTGTCAAAGTACTAATCTATTCTCTAGGTGTACACGTTTAAATGCGAATAAACTTCATGCACCCTCAAAACAATTAGAACATCCTAAATTTGTCGAGTGTGGACAAGGTCAATATACATTATTAACATACATAGTTTTACTTTATTAACAACACTAAGAGGTACCTGAGAACATCATCGTCGCTCTCAGTAAGGATGTCTTCTCCTCCGTTAGACGCCGCTGAATCTGCAGCCATTATGAAGTGCCTGTGTTTATGTCTGCTTCTCCTCTGCTTGATAAATAAAGGCACGTCTTGAAGATGAGACGTCTACAAACAATAAAGCTGTAGCCAGTTACAACCAACCGAGGCTAAATATATATTTACCCACTGTTCTCTCAACAATGATAAAGCATAAACATCACGTCATCATTGCGCAACTATCCATGAGGTGTACACTTATACAACACTCGTGACATTGACTTACTGTGACAGTAAGTTTATGTAGCTAATAATGTTAATTTGGATTTCGTTTTGTTCAACTATTTAAAACAAGAGAGCTTTTATATATTTTACCTGGTCCGCAGTGTTTACAGGTTTTCACATCGCGCACTGTAACTGTTTACAAAACTAGACCCGCCTCCAAAACAGGAAGTAGAATGACGCGCTATATGTCGCGTTACTTAATTCCATGCATAGGGAATAGAGACAGAGCATTAAAACCATGTATGCTCATTAATATTGTAAGTCTATTAGAAAAATTTATTAGAAATAAATAAAAAAACCGATTTGTCTTTGAATATAATGATATAATCCCTTATACTATGAGTACATATATATACTATTCTGTAGCTTGAACGGTTTGATCTGAATAAATGTTTCTACCAAAATACATAATGAATAGTTATAAAATGCAATATAACACTACAGAATAATGTAATATAATTAAGGTTACTTTTGACCTATAGGTGCGATTTCACTTTTCACCAATAGATGTCAGTGAAAACTAGATGATATCTGAAAGCAAGCAGCGGGCGCTGAAACTGGTGATAAAACACCTGTAGACGCTAAATGTTTCCATTCATACATTCAGGCTTTTTTGTTGGCTTTTTTTTTTTTGCTCAGAACACTTTAGCAAAAGCGTTAAACTCACTAAGCATCAATTTTACAGTTCTGGTAAAGTCAGTCCAATTCGTGACGGTGAGTTTTGCACGGCAAAGCAACACGTGACATTTTCTTTAAAAAACGTAAAAACGAATTGCTTTTTATTTTGGCTGAAGCAAAAAAAGAACCCGTTTTACCACAAATCCTTAATAAAACAGTAGCCATTAAAAAAACAAAAACAAAAGCAAAACATTAGAATGCACCAAGGCCCTTAGCTTATATTATCTTAATGGTTCTCGGGTAAACCCAATATATTTTTATAACACTGAAAAGCTTCCACTTGTGCGTAACATTCAATAGGATGGAGGAAGCACATACGCCAGACACATTAGTCATCTACTATCAGCATATAGGCCTACTACATCATCAGGAAGTCATATTTTCCCCAAGCATATAGCGATCTGTAGTACTTCCTGCTGTTTGTGGAGAATGTCAGTGTGTTCTTAGTAATATGGGAGCGGCCTGCCATGTGTTTGATTGAGCATGTGTGACCTGCACATAAGGATACAATACCATTATAATACACCATAGATCGGACCACCAGACAAGCCGCTCCACTTAAACAAAGGAACAAAGACGTTTTCCCTCTACAAAACGTCCGAGTATTGAAAAGACCTTTGGCACCTTCGTAGCTCTTTTATGTCTTGAAGTGCTCCCGAAGCCCAATTTGACTTCTTTATTTTGCGCTCCCCATGATGACCGCCCACCTCTGTGTTTATTAGGGAAGAGCTTCCTAAGATCAACAATATTGCTTTGGCCTTGACTTCACCACTGTGCTATTTCATATTCAATGTGAGTTCCTTTGTTTATGTGCATACTTCGGACTCCAGAGTGATTATCACCACGGGCTCGATTCCTGTACACGTATCACAGGAGTATACTTGAAGTCGTTAATAGTGCTGTTGACATCATTCTGATCAATTGTTAGTCCACGGTTGAGTCGTCGAGGCTCAAATTTGTCATCCAGATATTTGTGCCCTCGCATTGTTTTGTTGCCTGAATATTTTTGGCCCTGTAATTTTGAGTGCCGTTTTATGAAAGGAGAACCTTCCTGTCTGTTAGGATTTCCCCTTGTTTTCTCCAATGAACAGTTTAAATAAAATAATCAACAAGGGTGTGACAAATCTTTCGGGAAAACAGGCTGAACCTATTACAAGAGCTGACCTTGTTGGAAAAGCAGCAGTTTTAGGTCATTTAAGCAAATTTGTATGTTCAAGCTGATGTTTTTTTCCTCCCATGTGGCACAGATTAGATATGACCCATAAACATGTAAGCAGGAAGAAAGCACATGGATTTGGATATTTTCAGATTGGTTTCAGGCCTCATACATATGTAGAGATATATGAATTAGATATGTGCATTTGCATCAGTGGACAGATCAGATATGGCCTTCTCTTTAGTATTCCTATTCTGCTGCTGTGGGTTGTTGTTAAGGTTGCAGATTCAAAAAGATCTTCTCCTTCCCTGCGATTTAAGGAAGAACAGTATGGAAAAAAGCAAAGTTAGGCTAGTTTTGGATTGTTTTTTTGTTTGTTTGTTTGTTTGTTTTTTTGCAGACCTGGCAACCCTGTTTTTGGGTTAAGTATGTCTACCTTGGGTTGTTTCACTATAATGTACTTGCAGATATTGGATATGGGTCCCATTTAAAAGATGTAAGCTGGTTGTCAAAAATTGGATATAGACAACATCAAAGGGAAGTGGGCACCAAGACCAAGACCCCTGACAAGTGCCTCAACTCCTCTACAACCAGAAAACCAGACTTGGAAACTACCTTAGGTTGGTTTAAAACAGAAGCCTCAAAATCAATTTCTGGAGGAATCTGCAGATATTATCTCTAACCAGTTTTTAGCTGGATCAGGTGTGTTTGATTAACTATACTGTGCAAATTTAATTAATTGGCTATGCTGTGGGAAATTATTTACACTACAAGTTTATACAACAGTGTTTAAAGTCTATAGCGAGTCAGTGTTTCTCTAGGGCATTAGAGCCATCTGTTCTATATGCAATCATCAGTGTCTTCAACTCGAATCATTTGATGCAAGGTTTGATGCCCAAGAGAAGTCTAGCCAGAAGAGCACTGCAGTAATCCAGCCTAGAAACGACAAGGGCCTAGACAACAAGTTGTGCAGCATGCTCTGTTAGAAAGGGTCTGATCTTTTTGTTGCTATGTAATGCAAACCTAGAAGATCGAACAGTTTTTGCAGTGTAGTCTTTAAAAGTCAGATTAAAAATGACACTCAAATTTCTGACCAGAATAGGGTAATTAATAGTTCATAAACCTAGCTGGATGTTGAAGTGATGCTGTAGAGTTGGAGTGGCAGTAAAGCCAATTAGTGTATGTGTATATGGACAAGAGGAGCGGTCTAAGAACTGATCCCTGAGGAACCCCAGTGACCAGCTGAGGTGCTTTTGATACCTCCTCTCTCCAGGCCACCCTGAAAGACCTACCAGTGAGATAATATTCCAACCAGTGAAGTGAAGTACCAGTGATGCCCGGTAATAAGTGGGTGGACAGGAGCATCTGATGATTCCCAATGTCAAAAGCGGTAGATGGATCCAGCTATATTTCGCAATCAGCAAGGCTTCAGTAACTGAGAGTAGAGCACTCAAACGGTTGTTCTGTGGGAAAAATAATGACACCTAGTTAAAAACAACTTATTTGAGTGTTTTTGCTATGAATGGAGGGAGAGAGACAGGTCTGTAGCTATCCATAAGTGAAGTGTTTAATGTAGGTTTTTTGAGCAGTGGGGTTACCCGAGCTTGTTTGAATACAGTGGGGGAAAATGCCTGTGAGGAGTGATGTGTTTATGATGTGTGTAAGTGCTGGTAAGAGTGTGGGAGAGATTGCTTGGAGAAGGTGTGAGAAGATTGGGTCCAATGGGCATGTTTTTGGATAGCTGGAGAGGAGAACTTGGATGCTTCTGCTTCAGTGAGGGGACAGAAGGCAGCAAATGTGGTTGGTTCGTGTTCCTGTGTGTGTGTGGGGAAAATCCTGTGTGTGTCAAGAATATTTTGAGTGCCTTCATTCAGTTTCCACTTCAGTTTTAGTGATTTGTTCAAATCCGTAAGTTTTACAGTAAGTAACACCTCAAAATAAGTGATACTGCATAAAATATGGTTTACAGTAGTGGCTTCAGCGCAGCACTGATTTAGCACAGCAGAGTCTGCACGAGTCTCTGTGACAGTAAATCCAGCGAGTTCTTCTCCTCCAAGACGTCCAAGGGAAGAGTCTCTGGGTCACCTGCACCATGAATCACATGTTGACGGGAGCCTGCTGTGTCTCTCCGCTGGAGTATAATTAGAAACATGCCTCGCGCTGCGCAGAGGAAACAGTTTGGATAACAAAGAAAGGAAAGTGTTTGCATCAGGCCGGCATGTACCGTGATTGCAGCTTGGCATTTCTTCTCAGACGTCCCTCGTTCCCTCATTACCACACACAGGTGAGGGGCAAGGAGCGGAGGCCTCGAGGGGCACTCAAACTCCAGCTCCTCGCTGACTAATCCATGCCTGAATCACGCAAACAAGACTTACACACCATTCATGTATTGTGTAGCAGACGATTGAGAAGCCGTTAATAATGTGTCCTGGACGTTTGGAGGGTTTCTAAACATTTGTTTTGGCTTGGCTGCTTGCTTTACTTAAACATACAAGGCCCATAATCGCAGGTGGGACATGGAAATGGTTCTTAGATAGGATTTTACAGTTTCCCCCAAGATACAGAGATTGTATTGTGACACGCATGCAAGGCAACGAATGGCTCTCGAGGGTGGATCGGGTTATGAACCGGGTAAAAAACGGCTCCCGCTGACAGCTTTCATGCAAAAGCATTTTCCTGAGCCCTGCTGAACACCAGATGCACTGTACGGGCATAAATCAACCATGAGTAAGACAATATACCGCAAAAGAAAATAAAGGTTTCCGAACTGTCACAGACACCTGCAAACGCTGATGTTTCTGTCTACAGTCATTCTAGAAAAATACCCGGTCTGTCATCTTTGACAGGCGTCGTAGTAACAATGAATAGAGGCAATAAATTTGTACCTACTTTGTATTATACTGTAATACGTTTACTTCTTCCATATGCTGGAGTTATAGCAGATACCTGGTTCATACACAAGATTGTAAATCTGTCTGTCCTGAAGTATTTGAGATGTTTGCAGCAGATCCTGCAAGGTGCGAGGTGGAACCTCCATGAATCAGTTTTGGAGGTCAAGGAAATCTCACAGATGCTCGATCGGATTGAGATTTGAGGAATATAGAGGGCAGCGTCTTAAATTCTTAATCATGTTACTCAAACTGTTGAAGAACAATGTTCGCAGTGTTGCAAGGAAGCCTGTTGAAAGAGGCCACTGCCATCAGAAAACACCATTGCAATGAAGGAATGTATGCGTTCTACAATGATCCTTAGATAAGTGAGATGAAGTAGGTGTCTAAGAACATCTACATACAATAGCTGGACCCAAGGTTTTACAGCAGAAGAATGGCCGCACACACACGGCAATCCATTTAATCAAAACTAAATGTAATTTTTCAGACCTGGTGACCTTCTTCCATTGCTCCATGGTCCAGTTCTGGTGTTCATATGTCCAGTGTAGGTGTCCGGTGGTGTTTTTGTGTTGCTTTTTTACGTGATCAGACCAGAATTCTTCTTTGTGCATCAGTAACACCCAGGACGCTGATGCTAACTCACTGTTTGTCCTTCCTTGCGCCTCTTTTGGTAGGTACTAACCAGCTACATAAGACTTGATGTTTGGAGATGTTTGATACGTGTCTTACACGTATTGTGCTGGACGTAAGACATAACACATGGGACGTTAGAGAATAACAAGCTAAGTTGTCATTCTCTGACTCACTGTTTTTTCCAGTAATAGTACTCCATATGCTGATATTTTCATTAAATGAGCAAAGCTCGGCATCTCCATACAATAGACAATTGTCATTTGGGGAGTTATTGTTTCACATGCCAAATGTCTGTTACATTGATTTTTTGGAGTTCATATAGTCTCCTGTTTGAACCGTTGCCATTTTTTCCCCCTTTCATTTCCACTTGGGAGTCATCCTTTAAGAATCCAAACCCGCTATTTTTGAGAATCCTCAGCAGAACTTTTTTTTTTTCCCTCTTCCATTTCTCTCTCTCTTTTTCCATTCTGAACATATCTGTCTCATTCATCTTCATGGAAACTGCCCTATTTGGTAGAAATTACCTTATATGGTCTGGTTTAAATATATTTCATATACCTTCTCAAAACTTTATTCCCCCTTATATGGCCAATTAACAATCTAATATTGGATATATATATATATATATATATACTATATATATACGAAACAGAGATTTTATGAGAACTCCAGTTATAAATGTTAATGTCTATAGATTAATATAATTGTATACTGAAGGTTGAGACTGAATGTTGCCTGCTATTTATGGTTTTATGAACATTTATGTGGTATTATGAACAAATAATGAACAGTTTTTAAATTGGATTTTTGTAAATCTGTTATAAATATGAATGAAACTCTAAATAATGCAAACCATGTCAACTTTTATGTCATAAAAACATAGTAGAAGCTATATGCAGAAAATATGTGTGAATGACTTGTTAAGTGTCAAACCTTGCATGATGCATTAGGACAATTATCTCCTTTTTGTATGATGGAAAAGGTTAGAAAGACATAACAGTGGGAAAATGAGGACAGACATTTCTTTTTTTCGCCCAACTGTCCTTTTAAACTTGCAGATCACCAGATGTATGGTGACCACAGGTCTGTTCTCAAGGCCAGATAAAGGGATCGAACTGTATGTCTAAATAGCTTCAGCCCAGGCCTCTATCCCAGCAGGGGGTTCATAGTGAATACACCCAGCCTGGCTTGAATTGTTCTGTACACATATGTGCACACACACACACACACACATATGACAATACCTCTCTTGCATTTTACATGGTTCCTGTTACCCCGTTCCTTTACTCCCTCGATCTGTTTTACAAAGTCTGTAATCTGACGTGAACATGCTTTATGGCGATAAAGTTGATTTGTTGTGTTGTGTTTGGCGGCTGATTTCAGATAGCAGGTCTCAGGGAGTAGGTGATCCGGGCTCCCCGCGCACAAACGAGCCACAGAGGGCCAGTTATAGACTATTACAAGAACTGTATGGGACCGAGGACAAAGCCCTGGGGGATTCCTGCTACACATACCGTTAGCACAATATACAGCAGTGGAAACAATTGTTTATTCATAGATGGGCTGTCTGTAGACTTAAACATAAATTATGACACGGATCCATTGTGTGGTCCACTGATTGTGTTGGCAGTAATGCACAACTGCTGCTAAACACGGTTCTCAATAGAGCAGTGAATGTGTGTTCAGGTTTGAATGCACATATTTGTGTGTTGAGTCTGACTGACATTTCTGTGCAAAGAATTGTCGCTAAACATGAGTAAGCATGTTTGTCATCAGCTGTAAGGGTGTGTGCTGTCATGTGTTTGGCATTTCTTTGATATTTTAAAGTGACTTTTTTGTCAGTATTGCATTTTAATTTAGGTAACAATTTAAATTTGTTTATTTCCAGTATTTTTAGTGAATTTGTGCACTTGGGGATCGCAGTACTATTTTAGTATTATACACTATTACATACCCTTTTAATATTTTGAATTAGCTTTTATTTGGTGTATTTTCAATAATAATTTTAATTTAGAATTTTTTTTTTATATTAATCACTCTTTATATTAATTTATTTTTATTTTAGTTTTTGGTCCGTTTTGATTTTTTATTTATTATTTATTTATTATATTATTTCTGTTAATTTTAGTGCTTCAAAATTATTTCAGTTAGGTGTAACAAGGCGACATTTCATTCCTGTTTCATTTCGGTTAATATTTTTCTATAATATTCTATTGGTTTAGTTAACTATAATATCCTCGGCAGGTAAAGCCACAGGTCTTATTGTAGTTTTTCATTTTTGGAAATTTTATTTAATATTTTTGTTAAATATATGTATATTGTGCAATATAATAAATGATTATTATTATACTATAGTTGTTTTATTATTAATAAATTAATATAAAATTATATAACAATACCCTATTTTACATATAAAATTGGATTATTTTATTTTATTATAAAATGTATTTTAATTTTAAAAATGCATGAATATAATTTTACATTCTTTAAAAAAAGTGTATGCTACTTGCCCATGAATACTCCCTATTACAGTGTTGTCAGGTGGTTTTTGATGGTTTCTAAGTGGGTCTTTAGTAGCATTATATTTGGTATCAACATCTGACTCAGACCCCTCCTTAAATACCCTTTTGTCAGGTAAAAATTATCCAAAGAAATTGGGAATTTGGTTATTAGTTGACACAGGACAGATTGAAACTGATGTGGTGTAAGCACTATCACCATGCCATGACTCGAAATATCTTTTCACAGAATCCCTCTCTCTGTCCCACACTCCCCCTCTCTCTGATTAGACGACGTGTGATTCTCCTCTCATTACTCCCTGTGTCTCTGATATACTGTGTGTTCCTGTATTTGTGGCTCTTCCTGTCTCCTGCTGTCACTGTGCTGCAGTCGCCAATGCTTCCGGAGAGTCTAGGTTGGCGGCACTGGCCTCGTTAGGGGGTACACACACAAAACCACTCACACACTACACACCCAATAGCTTATTGTGCTCAAAACCCATGTGGATACCTCCTTCCCAATCTCACCGATCAGTGAGTCTCTGGGGACAGAGAGGACTTTCCCTGGTAAACATGATGCAGGTAAACAGCTCTTGATTCTTATGAGATATCAAATGCAGACTTCAGTTGCTTTTTTTGGCCTTCAAGACTGAACGACGCATGGAAACATTTTATAGCTCAGATGTTGCACATATGTATAAAAATAAATATTTAAAAATGAAAATATGCATATAACAATATATGTATAATATAAAATATGTGACTTTTCCTCGTTATAGTGCCTTTGTCTTGCACCTTTTTGTACGATTTTAAAAACTTTTTAGTTTTTAAATAAAAGTTTGTAATATTGTGATTGACCTCGTAGCTGACTGGTTTGGTTCATGACCTATAATGAAGACTTTTTAAAATCCCTATGAGGAAAATTAATGTAAAAACAATTGCCACTGAATAAGTGGGTGGGCACTAATGCACTCTTCAACGTTTTTATTATACCGTCTCACTAAAACACGGTTATAAAACGAGCCTTTTTCACTTATTTTACTGACATCTTGCAGGTGTTTTTCTCTACAACAGTGCCTCGGACTGATTTTAAAAGCTTAGTTAGGACAACAACTTGTCCAGGGTTTGTGTAACAGTTAAAGCACGTGTGAGGTTTTATTAATCATTCGGTTCTTCAGTTCCCATTTATAAACCCAAACAGACCAGAACTACAAGTAATTTAGCTCGAACCCTTTATACACTGCCCAGATGATCTGCTGTGAGGTCTATCATCTCCACATAACGGTTTATTTGATTTAGACCCCAGTGCTTCCTTTTATGTTGAATTTGGCGAATTAGCGCAACATTTACATCACGGGCAGCTCTGACAGTATGTGACCAGCGGAGCATGTTAAAACTCTGAAGTATTTGTTCTGGCTCGCTCGAGCAGCGCTAAACAGACAAAATAGAGTTTCTCACTGAAATGCAGATGTTCTTCTAGGAATGTGATGGGTCATATGCAGCAGTATTATTTCAGTAATCATCACTGTTTTAACTGCTGATTGTGTTTTAAGGGCCACGGCTGGTTTTTGTCTCTCATGTCACTTAAAACTGTCGCTAGCCTTCATATTTGGATATTATCGCTCATTTTACCTGCAGTTAAGATAAATTATGTTTTCAGACTCTTTTGATCTCACTAAATGCTTAATTCATATACTGATAACGGCACATTTGCGTTTACCATCTTTCTCATCGTGCCTCCGTCTCGTTCCCCTCGGTTTCTGACCCCTGGTTTCCTTCGTCGTATTTACTCAGCTGCCGCGTGAAGACTTTGAAGCCCACAGGCCTTCAGCGAGTCTCTTAAACAACATCAGTTGCCATTTATTCTCAGAATAAGCCCTGGTTTATTATGTTAACACCTACAAAGTGTTTTTAAGCGAGCCCTTCCAGCTGGATCTGTTCTGCGCACATGTGCAGATGATGATGCTCGACTGGGCTGCTCCGGGGCGTCTTTAGCAGCTCCTCCGCTGACCGCCGAGGATCTCGGGTCGCACTCTTTGGTTTGCATAATGGTAGCCCCAAGGGCGTCTCGGATTTTTTGGGTAGTGGAAAGGTAAGCAGGGTTTCCGTCCAAGGAGCTGTAGACTCCTGGAAATAAACTTTGAAAGGTCTGTAAGTGAAGTTAGTGCTTCAGGAAAGCCTGGATTATTTTAAAGAGCTCTTCCACATCCCTAAGACATGTTTTACATGCACACACTGGAGCTATTACTGCTGCTGTACCAGGTGTACTTACAACATTAAAAATAACATAATAAATAACAATACAACTTAATATTGAAATTATAAAAGTTGTTAAATATTTTTAGGTAAAATCTTTTCTCAAAAAAAGTTCTTATTTTTCAAATCTCTTTATAAAAATAATTGATTTACAACTGGTAATTGAATGAAAAATTATACATTCTTAGTGAAAGTTTTGGTTATTTTGTGCCATG
>JAUCNO010000460.1:7159629-7181766 GCA_032353835.1 Enteromius viviparus
TGCTTCATTTTTTGCATTGTTTTTGCTGTGCTTTCTTGGTTGTTGTTTTATTTATTTCATTCCATTGTTTGTTTGTTTTGTTTTATTGTGTGCTTTGTTTTGTTGTGTTTATTAATTTAATTGTAGTTGTTATTTGCATTGTTTTATTGTTTGCTTTGCTGTTTTCTTTGTTGTATAGTTTTGTTTCATGTCTTGTTTTAATGTTTCCTTATTTGTTTGCTCTGTTTTATTTTTTTTGTTTGCTTTGTTTTGTTGTTTGTTTTGTTTTGTGAGCCCACAGTGTGAAAAACTCTGTTGTCAGTGATCAGACTCTAACACTGCACAGAAACCCCCTCACAACCACCGAGACTGTGTTATAATGATGCTTGTGAGTTTTGCGCAGCCAAGCAATTCTCACATTCTTCTTTGTTTGGTACTATTGTGCTAATGGCAATGAAAGTGCCAAAGTTTATAGTATATAAAACTGTATCGAACAAGTGGACCCCACCCTGAGAGACTGACGCCCAACTGTTATACTAATAAACGTTTTGCCTGGCCTTCGACAAGTCAAACAGGAATCAGAGCCTCCCTTTTCACCCACAACACAATCCTCCCAATATTTCCGCACTGTCCTAACATACTCCACTGTTCGGCTGTAGATCGGTTCATTTTAAGGACAGATTTATAAACTGGGAGTAGTTTCAGTGTAATATACACCATCAATAATGTTTACGCAAACCTTTATCCTGAATTTAATTTCAGATTATCCATTCTATAACTCAGCAGAGAAAGGCCTCTTTGTTAGCCCTCTGTTGTGGGAGTGGGCAAAACAGGTTTTTTTTATATGAAACATATGGACCTGTAATGAAATTCATCCCTTCACAGTGTAGGATAATAACCCGGCGGGTCGAATATTTGAATGTAACAGCCTCTGGTAAATAACGCTATTTCAGAAGAAATTAGGAGGACACCACAGTCCTGTTCCTCAGTTAGCATTGATGCGCTCTGAAGCAAAACACACTGTGCTGCCTACTGCCTTCATAGGAAGCATGTTCAAAGGCAACTAAAAACATAAACGACTGATTAAAATGGTCTTGAAGTTCACAGAATAAGTGTTTCCACCAAAAATAAAACAAATTAAAAAGGTAACTACAACTTTTTATCTCACAATACTATGCAAGTCCTTTGCTGTTGTAAGCCGGTCTTTTGCTGGTTTATGATGGGTTTTGCTGGTTTATGATGGGTTTTGCTGGTTTATGGTAGTTTTTACTGGTTAAAGCTTGTCTTTTGCTAGTTAATGCTGGTTTAAGCTTGTCCTTTGCTGTTTTAAGATGGTCTTTGCTTGTTTAAGCTGATCTTTGGCTGGTTTAAGCTGGTCCTTTGCTGGTTTAAGCTGGTCTTTCGCTAGTTTATGCTGGTTTAAGATGTTTTTTTGCTGGTTTAAGATGGTGCTGGTTTATGCTAGTCACATGCTGAAAACAGACCAACATAAACTAGCAAAGGACCAACTTAAACAATTAAAAATATATTAAACCAGCATTAACTAGCATCCCAGCTTCAAAACCTACCTAACCACCTTATTAAGCCTAATATTTGTACTTCTTAATGATTTCTCTCCTTCAATTTGTTACACTTGTGGTGTTTTTGGAAAGACCTAATAGCTTGTAAATCTCTCATTAGGCTACATCATCACCAGTTCTTGGATTCAGTCTTTTATCAACTTCCTTTTTACTTCAATCAGCAAAGGTTTTGTTTTCTTTTTGGAAGCTGACAAAAAGATGGAATACACAATGTGGAAATAATATAAAGTAATGAGAGATTTATAAGTCTTTTTTAAAAGGCTGCACCTCCTTTTAACCCTGGACACCAAGTTTGACAAAGGATTTTCAGGGTTAGAAGGAAACTGTAATGTATCTTTCAAAAAAAGCTGTCTGTATCAGGTAGGTTTTGGAACAGAAGTTAATAATATAAATATAACCTATGCATTTGAGCACTGAATTTTGCACATTTTTCATATCATCACTTGTTTCTTTTCGCTATTGCACTGAAGCTTGTTTTGGCGATTGTTCTGGTGAACTACATGACAAGTGAAGCTTAACACATCTGTTTTATTGCTGTTTTACATTGTTTAATGAAAGCCATGCAATATATCCAGCAGATATATATATACATTTTGTTTTAAGTCTAAATACCCTGTTCGATTCTTTTTATTTCCTCTGAACTTGCATGCACCCCTGTTAAATTTATTCTTGTATAGCAAAAACGAGCTTTTCAATACCGCCTCGCCTCTAAAATAAACAAGTCTTTCTGTTCATAATAAAAGGACATTTCATCTCAATTAAAATAAGCCCCGGGACTTACCACCAGCAGTTAATTTAACGTGACATGTCCTTGGTGAATACTTAAAGCGCAGCTCACATCTGGAAAACTCATAACTGCTCTAGGAAGAATTGCATTTGTGCTATTGAGCAGATGATTTAAACACATTTCTACTTTTTAGGATGGTGCACACAATCATGCGTCATAAACGGATGGCTTTATTTGATGTGAAAGGTTAAATGCCTGTTAAGAGATAATTTAAATCAATGCAAATAGTGGAAACTTAGGAGAACTTTAGAGTAATTTTTTGGCAGAACATGACAGGATACTTATAAACAAAACGCATTCCAAGTGACCAAAATTAGCCCCCCAGAGCATCGTTACAAAGAAAAACTGACTTCCAGAAAGCTGCTCCTGAATTTGCAGATCAAACCTACAAATATTTTGGTTAAATTGAGATGACCTTGATCTGACACAATTTTGAGAAAAAAAAAAAAAAGTCTCTTTCTAAAAGCAGCAGTTTTGGAATATTTTAAGTATTGAGTTTTTATTTATTTATTTATTTGGATAATTAGGCCTGTACCTTTTTTATCGTATTCGTTTATTTTGTTCATTGTTTTATTAGTTTCACTGTTTGTTTTTGTTAATGTTTTCTGTATTTTTTGTTTGCTTCATTTTTCTTTAATGATTGTTTTTTCTACTTTGTTTTTGTTTTGATGTTTGCTTATATATATACATATATATATATATATATATATATATATATATATAATTTTTTATAAAAAGGCTATAATATATATTTTGAACAGACATTTTTTTTAAAATGCGATGTACAAATCTGATACTCAAAACTGCCGCATCCCACTGTATTGTTCTGTCTGGGTTCAAAACTCCTCTCACTCCCATTGGGTCGTCTGTGGTCTGACTGATGGGGTCAAGAAAGATTTTTCTAAAAGAGAAGGCATGTTTTTCCCATGTTTACAGCTATTCGATGTCCAGAGCAGAATCTCAGGTCTCTAGCTGATATCCACTGGCGTCCATCTCTCTAGAGCCCAAAGTCAAGTCATGTGATCTTTCTACAGTAGACTGACCCTGGGCAACTATCCTCAGCTACAGTATGTGGCCATTTTTGACATACTTCAATACATGACGTCCAAAATTCCCATAACAACTATGAGAACCACTTTAGAAATTTGCTATGCATTAAAGACTAAATGGAATCACAATTGACCTAGTTTTCTTTCTTGAAAAATGTCATTGTTTTTATGGTTAGGACCTTAATGTGCATTACTCTTTTGGTAGACCAGCAGACTACATTGTTTTGAAGAAATCTTTTTTTTTGTAAGATTCTCAAATTTCAAGACCTTATAGCAATAATTTCTCAAAACAGCTGCCTCACACATGGTAAGTTTGAGAAGACTTTCATGAAAATGTGATTTTATAACATAAATAAGAGTATTAGGAGCGATATAGCTCAAAACAAACATTTAGGAGTTCAAACCAAGTATATCAATGATAATGCCAAATATTGCTTATTATGTTGCATATTAAGATCATGTCACTTTCATCTAAATACTATAATTATGGCAAAATTTAAGATTACTATATATAAAAGAGTATGATGGCAATCGTGTTCTGGCATAAAACATTTCATATTTAACTGAAGCCTTGTGAGTTTTCCAGGCAATCTTGTCATCTGCTTAATTCATCAACATGATTAACTGTAGCTGGATATGACTGTGTATGGTCATAAAGGGGTTTGTGTCTTTGTTATGGGAGTGCCAGTGGTACCCGGTGGGCCGCTGGCTCTGATGTGACTGGTCAAAGTTGACGATAAATGTCCAGAGGTCAGGGTTCTCTGTCTCTCTGCCTCTGCCTTCAATGTTTATGGTCCCAGGATGATGATGAAATGGTGCCAAGCGGTTCTGCGAACATAGAAACCAATGCAGTCACACAGCATCAGTCCCAAAGAACAGCTTTACCTTGCTAACAACACCTTCTAGAAAATCCTGGTTACCAAGTCACATGGTTAGCTGGTTCAGTTTGGTTATTAGCACATTAACTTGTTTCGTTAAGCTAGTTTAAGCTTGTCTATAGCTCATAGCTATTCCAAGCTGGACATTTGCTAGTCTATGTTGGTCAATAACTCAAACTGGTCATTAACTCCTTAGCTAGTTCAAGCTGATCATTAGCTAGCGTAGGCTGGTCATTAGCTTATTTGTTGTCTAAGCAGTTCATTACCCTGTTGATGAAATCGCTTATGCTGGTTAGGTAGCTTTGAAGCTGGGTTTATGCTGGTTTTAAGCTGGTCAGATCATTTTAGGACCAGCTAAGGATCTACTTAAACCAGCAAAGGACAATCTCAAACCATCTCAGCTTCAAAACATAGCTAACCAGCATATGCTGTTTTTTAACTGGGTAGCTCATTTAATTCAGGTCGGTCATTATTTCATTAGCTAGTCCACGTTTATCATTAACTTAAGCTGGTCTATAACACTAGTTCATGCTATTCATTAAGCCATTAACTCCATTTTGGACATTAGTTCCTTAACTAGTTCAAGTTGGCCTAAAGCGCGAGTCCAAACTGATTATAAACGTTAGTCCAAGACGGCCTTAACTTAAGCTAGGTCAAGATAACAATTAGGTCATTAGACTGATCATTAGTTCAATAGCTAGTTTAAGTCAGCCATAACCAAGTCCAAGCTAGTCATTAGCTCATTACCTTAATTAATTATCACATTAATTTGCCCAAGCTGATAGAACATTGTGAAGTTTTGAACATAGTGGCTGGTTGACCAACTAATAACCAGTACCTATTGTGTTTTTCATTTAGGGAATCAGGTTGATCCTAACTAGATTGGCCTACAAATGTCATCACAGCATTGCTCTCTTTAGAACATCTAGAAACCATGTTACATGTTTTAAAACACATCTACAAAATTAAGATGGATGTTTCAGGATGGACTCACTATTGAATACTTAATGTTTTTACGCTACCCAAAATGATGCATGAAACGGTTCCCATTGCTGCTTCTCAATGTCCTCACGGTACCCCAGGGGCGCTGTTTGGAGAACATTCCATCATGCCACCCAAACCGTGTCCCATAACCTTTCACCTGTGTGGTCCTTCTGAATGTCAGACCGGTCTCACAGACCTACCCTCTGTCTTCAATGAACCTTCTCTCAATCCTTTAAAAAGGTTTCTGCTTGCAATAGACTGATGTGCTCCCAAGACGGCACTAGAAGAACCTGGATCGGTTCATTTGCTACTGTGGGTTATTGGTCCTGCAGGACCAAAAGAGGCTCCTGATGTCTCTGACACGGCCTGGGCTGAGCGACCCAGTCAGACCATATATCTCATCTGCTCTCAATGAAAGATTTGCTTATTCAGCCTCCACAAATAACTTCCTTTAATTGCAGATAGGAAGCCATAACGCAGAGCAGGTTGTTCCTTTTTTTTTACAGGGAGCAACAGGGCCAAGTCGTCTATTTAACTGGGCCTAGAATTGATAATAATACTCAATATTTACTACAGAATGTGCAAGAAATCATTTATTGTGTTTAAACATGGTTTTATAGCTGTTTCAAACTTTTCAACAATGAGAGGATGTCGCTCTGAAAGATCTGGCAAGGAGAAATGTGGGTAAATATGATATTGGGTGCAATTGAAAAGGTTAGGTCGATGCGTGAAACCATTTATGTTCGACTTTACTGTGTTGCTGAGTTTGTGAAAATATACCCGTTTATATTTTAATAAATGGTTTTCTGAGAAAACTTTAGCCTACTTTTGGCTGACTTCAGTGTGACTTGACAACCACTTCACTCACGTTGATGTGAAATTCAGTCCTTTGTGTTTGTGCTTTCTTGCCAAACTTAAAGACAAACTATGTATTTGTAAGAACTTATACATGAATGTTTTGAAAGACTTAGCATTTCATCTCTTGTAAAGTTAGCAATTTTTAACCCTGATCAGAGTAAGGTTTTTGCATTTGTGTTTTGAGAACTAACTAAAGTGATCTGCCAAGAAATTGGTTCATTTCCGAACTTGGATTTTCACTGGATAATTCAAAGACTGTTTGGCCATGCAAAGGTCAGCCAACGAAACAGACGCAGATACGAACCCATTGCTTTGACAAACCACAGCTAACACAATATATCACAAACCTGTTGTTCTCAAGAAAGTTGTGCAAGGCAGTGAAACCGACAGCCTAGACTAACATAAAAATGATTGTGTAATTTAGATAAATTTTTTTCAGCATCAACAAGACACCAGATTTATTCTGCAGTATATATTTAGTTTTTGTCCTCAGTCCAGCACTTTCCACCATGTTGTTCATGCTGTTTGCAAATGTGCGGTTTATAGCAGATTTCGACGGTGGGTGGCGATAGATGTAATAGAGATACAGTATGAATGATTCATTCATGATCGCTGATTTGTTTAAAATGAACCACCGCTGCTGACTCGAAGACATGACTGTTGGTTTTTAACTATAACTACTAAGTTATGCTACAGTTTACTATATGTATCAGTAATGTAAGCGATATGGAATTGAAAGTATTTGCACTGATGGACTGAAAATGGAGAAAGTATCTGGCGATGTTGTGTTAAAAAATTTTGAACTTTTTGTTTAGTGTATAAAAAGCGGTGAACTTATTAACACAGACGCGATTTGTCCAATGTATAACAAACAACAACTCTCTTTCTCGTGTGATATTGAGTTGTAAATTAAAACTTAAGTTTGGATTTTATATAGACTTTATATATTTATGGACGTTGCATAGAAGATATTTTGAACTTCACCAATCAGTCAGTTATTAAAATAATTGCGTTTGGATCCGTCAAGAACCTGTTCACACCAATTTTGTTATCTCAAGAAAAAAAAAATATATAAAGGATATAAAGGTGCAGTACGGATACTGGTGTGACAAGAAGTTTCAAAGAATGCACATCATATGCCTTTTATTATGTAAAAATATTTTAAATATGTTGAACTACCCTGTTTAAAACAGCATATGCAGGTTAGATATATTAGCATAAACCAGCAAAGGACCACCTTAAACCAGTATCACAGCTTCAAAACACACCTAACCAGAATATACTGTTTTCTTCAGCAGGGTAGCGTATAAAAATGTTTTAGACCCTTAAAGATAAAGGTTCTTTATTGGCATTAATGTTTCCATAAAGAACTTTTATCTTCCATGGAATGTTTACATTATATAAAAGGTTCTTCATAGTAGAAAAAAGGTTCTTTAAATGATTAAAATGATTAAAAATTTAAAGAACTTTCTTTCTGGGATATATGTATTTTTTATAAAAAAAAAAAAATCAAGGCTAACTACGAATGCCAAAACTCAAACTAATCAATCTTAAATTAAAGTTAATAGACATGATGTAACCAATGAATAAATTTAAGACAAAAATGCGCAGCACAGCTAAGAAATTATACTATGACTAATGAACAAAGCCTGTATGGCCATAGAAATTTCCATTGAGGCGAAAAACCAGAGCAGCTATAACGTGGTTGACAAATCATCCCATTAAAATCACATCAATAAAGCTTTTGCTCAAGCCCACGTATGAATCAAAGGTCTCACCTTTCTCTCCCGTTTCCATCTTTCTCCATCTTGTTCTTCTGAGGGCCTGTTTTCAATAGGCCCACAGCAGCAGTGTGACCCTTCACTCCATCCCAGGGTTAAGGAAACAGTTTTCCCCGAGTCATGATGGATCTTGGTACATTCCAGATCTGTTTACAGTTATGGACGGCCCATTATGGATGTCGCTGTCAGACGTGAGGGATCTTTGATAGAGGCTCTGTGAACTTTTTGTCCCACTCTGAGACATTTGTCTTTCAGGACTCTTCCTGTTAATGTAGCCTCTAATCACTTTTGACAGCTTGGCCCAAACTAGAAAACGGTAATTGCTCATTTATTCACAAGCGAGACAATTTTTATGTTGTTTTGCTGGCATAGCAGCCTGGCAGATTAAAAAAGGGTTGAAAATGCCATAGAAATCCATTAATAAAGGGATTTGAGCCATAACTAGAGTCTATCATAATTTAGGCCTCTTTTAGCTACCCAGAATACCCAGTAACTTGAAAAACCAGCCAGTTAACCAGCCCTCATAGTTTGTTCTGAAAATGTAAAAGTGTAGATGATCCATGAGCTAAAATTCTCAATTTGATCCTAATTATTTATTTCTGTGATTCATTTGGGTTTTGTCCCCATCTTGTAATGTTAATCTGTAAAAGACAGAAGTTTTATTTGAATTATATCGGTTTTCAGTTTCTGTGAAAGACATTAAAATGGTCTAAACATTAATGAAATCTGTCTCCAGGAAGGGATATGTAACATACACTCCACATCAACAATCAAGGTAAGAGATATTCTCAAACAGGACTGACCTGGTTCAGACTTGCTTAAAGTCTGCTTAAAACATTATATAATAAACAGTAATAATTTGGTAGTCTGATGTAATTATTGCAAGAATACATCAGTATGTTTTATATAAAAAAATATCACATTTGTTGATTTAAATATACTTACTCAACATTTATTTTATAATCAGTCTATTTAAATATTTTTTAAAACTGATTTTTTTTTTAATTTTGTGAGTGCTATTAAAGATTAATATTTTAAATACTTAAAACATAAAAAATTTGTTTAAAAATGTATGTGTACTGTGTTTATTTATTAAGTGTATATAAATACACATTCAGTATATATTTTGAAAATATGTGCATGTATATATATACATTATACATAAATATAAAACATTTCTTAAATATATACATGCATATCTTTGTATTCATATGTGCATAATAAATATACACGGAGTACACACTCCACATAAACTTTTGGATGAGGTTAATCAACCTGATCTCACGGCAATTCGTACGTATTTTACGAGGTGGCTAATTTGTACGAATTTGTACAACCTCACTTGTACGAATTCATACGATTTATTCTAAATCGTACATATTTTACGAGATGGCAATTCGTATGAATTTGTACGAATGACCTAAACATAACCCAGCCCCATCATGTGATTTTAGACAAATCGTAACATTATATGTAGCTAAAATCTAACAAAATATATTGTAACAAAAAAAATATTGTATATATATATACTTATACAATTCAAGTGTTTTTATCTTATGCAATTTTGTTTTAGATATTGTTTAAGTTATATTTATTTTTCTTACTACACGAGACAAAATACTGATTGCAGGGTAATTAGTCACTTTTGCATCAATTTGCAAGCACACGAACTGCTTAGACGCTGATTTTCCAGTTTTTGTGTGGTTTGGATCGGTTTCAAACATTTCATAGGACCTTAATTCACTCTTCTGATAACAATTTGCAGAACCCCGAGAACCTTCCAAGAACTTCCTAAATGAAGATCTACAGGCGTATCAGATGAAATAGCACGCCACATATAAGTCTTTGTGTATTTGGCTTATGAAGGAAATGGGCTCGTGTTTGAGGTTGAGGAAACATGCATTTCCCTCAGCGTCGCTCTGTCATGGAGCGTGTTCTCCCACATCGCGGAAGCACGTGACAAATTACCGTGTGATTTGAGGTTGACACGCTGTGGTACCTGTCCGCCCCAAAGAGCGAGTCCTGTGTGGTTCTCATTAGTACTAGATTAAGCTGTTCAGATCTGTACAGTAAAACATAACAGAATCTCCCAGGATTACTCCAGCTCTCCCGAGACAGGATAACACAGGCTGCCTGTGTCCTGCAATGCTAGATTTATTTTCTCCCTTGATTTGAACTGAGTTTGATGGCCTTGAATGAATTTACTGAGTCACTGAACCCTAAGTAGCCAATTAAATTTTCTTTATCACAGCACATAGACTACATACGTAGAACATCAATGTGTTTCATTAATGAACATCTGGATGTAAGGAATGGGGGTTTGGGGTTTGATTTTGGTATGTGGCTCTATTTGTATCCTGTGGAGCTCCGAAAGTGGCGTGCCATCAGTAACTTGTTTATTATGACCATGATTTGTTCCCCATTTGTTTTAAGTAGCTACATGGCCTCGATTTAGTAAAGTGAGAGAACAAATTCTTACGTTATGGTGGCGACTGAACTAAAGGGATGGCATGATTTTATAAAATTTGTAGCCATGATAAATTTATTTGTTTGCATGTTGCTGAGCTTCGTATGGAATTCTTCAAAAATGTAAATTGCTTAGTCGTAGTAACAAACACACATTTAAAGCCATGCACTTTAAATACATGACAGTATTAATTATGTAACAATTACATAATTTAATAACAGTATATTTCTGAAAGTAATTTCCTCACTTAACTGTAAGGGGGCTGAAGAATTGCGAAAATTTACCAAACTACATACAGTTGCTTTAATAAACCGTATTGGGGCTTGATTTTGGCATGTGGTTCTATTCATGTCCTTTGCCACCCCACATATAACATGTGGAAAGAATATATTTATTTTGGGCACAAAGTAAGAATTAGTTGCCTCAACTTGTTTATTTGTTTCATTGTTTTACTAAACTGTGTTTGATTTATTTAAAATGAGGTAACAAATCAGTAAAATGTGGCTATGATTTACTACAATGAGGGAACGATTTTTTTATTTAAGTTTTGTAATTAAAAATTTGTGGAAACGTTCTTATGGAGCGATGCGTATGACACGTGGAAAAATATTTGTTTACAGTAATTAAGGGTGTGATTACATGGCAAAGATTGTACTAAAAACAGAAAAGTTTTTCTTTTGTATTTTTGAGCATCACTTGGATGATAAAAAAAATACAAAATCGGTATTATGCATGCCGGGCCAGAAGTTGGCAGTGTCTTTGGCAGGGCAGTAGTTTACATGGAAACGATAATCAGTGTTGTCAAGTCCAAGAATTAAGCACTTTAATACTGGTGATGCGGGTTGTTTTAAAAGTCTGTGGGTTTAATTGAGGGAAAGAATTATCAGTATTTTTTGTCTCTAGCAGAGCTCTGTACGAAATTCTGTAAAAAAGTGAACTGCTTCACTGCAACAAATTCATGTGTAAATCCATTGTAGTTATGACAATTTTTTTTACAGTCATCCCCTTATTTACTTATTCAGAAGGTAAATAAACAAAACTACTTACATACTACAAATTAAGTCCCTGTCCACTCAGAGACGCATTTAGCTGTATATATATATATATATATAAATATATATTTACACATTTTGTATTGTATAGGCGTTTTGTTCACACGGATCCAGGGTTTTGGGAAAGTGAAGCCAATATTTTTTTAAACTGGGTCTCAGAGTGAATAAATCTGAAAACATCACCTTGCGTTTTCATGTGTACAGCCTATCCATATATTTTCTGAAATGACGACGTCATCAACCCAGTTGGCTAACATTAACACAGATTAATAAATGTAATGTTTCACGTTCGTTTGTATACTGCGCAACGTTAATGTGCGTAGTCCAAGTCTTCTCTGTTTCTAGTGTATCTCTGTGGCAGAAATACAGCACCACATGCTGGTCTGGCATGCATACTACATCATTTTGTCTCTGTTTTGTGGTTTCGTTTGGACGCAGATATTTCTTGAGACGAAGGAGAGAAAAAAAGATTGAACAGGAAAAGCTCTTGCTTTGTGTGAATGTAGCCTACTCAGATGTTGCAGTTCAAGTGTCCTACTCATGTAGCATATGATGTCATGTCGCTATTATTTATTATTGTCGCTGATTTATCCATGTGTAATATACAATCCATGATTACTTTTGAAAGCACATTTTAAACTCACAACCAATTCCTTCTCTTCTCAGTATGAAAGTTTAATCATACGAGAAAGCAGTGTGCGTCCATATGTTTTTAGTATTAGAAGTGACACGTTCATGTATTTGTAGACTGTCTCTAGTGAGGTGGACTCGCATCGAACTTTCCCTACTGATATCAGACACTCAGGTGTTCAAAATGAGTCCAGGGGTCCCGCCAACCCTCAAGGTCAAACATCTTCTGGTGTTTGCTTTTAACAGCAGAAATGACTAGTGATTTTTACAATAAATACCAGCTGTATTGATTACTCTATTATTTGAAGAACGGACTGACAATCTCTCATTTAAACACAAAACATCAGCAGAATTAAACTGAACCACCTTTTTGGAGGTGTGTGGTTGTAGATTACAGGTCTGAGGGACATCTTTGTGATTTATAAAGGTACAAATTTCACTTTTCAGTAATTTCTCAAAAATGAAAATCATGGTTATCTTAGTAAATAGTAATGCATTCAACATGGCAAGGTCCTGCAAATTTCTTTTCCAGAAGTCATTGTTTTAGGATATAGATGTCTGGACCTACTGCCCCCGAGGCAACATTCACACTGGGGCCTTTTAATGGGACATTTTTACATTTTAAAAAGTCACATATAGTAACCTTCCTTATAGTAACCTAAGTGCTTATTAGAAATGCCTGATGGAAAGCATATGGAGAGATGTTTTTGTCCGTTTGGTTTCTAGAGTTTACAGAGGAAAATAATATTTAGCAAAAATATTTGTGAAATGATTTATATGTGTGTGTGTGTGTGTGTGTGTGTTTAAAAAGAGAGAGTGAGGGAATAGAAAAATATTAAAATACAGCAAGTTTTTATTAATATATGTATATAGAAGTGTTATATCATTTTATAACTGTGAAATAGTCTAAGAAAGTCCTTCATATTGTACTGTTGTGTTTTTTTATTCATGTTGATCAATACAAAATACAAAAATAAATCATTACATTACAAACTATATTTTTAAAAGTGGTTTAAAAACATTACAGCAATTGGGCATTTGAGTCAAAACATTATCAGAACAGAAAAAAAAAAATTAGATAAATGTGTTAATGTCACGAAAACCAAAATCACAGTCACATCTGTTAATTCTGTGGCTAAAAACAAAAAAACTGATACATATTGAATACATAAAGCAATATTAATTTAGCCTACAAATCGCTTGCATTTTTCAGTTTTTGGTCCCTGTTCAACCCATTTACTGACAGCCATTTAGTGCTGGAGAATATTTACATGTTGCTCGGTCCTGTTGGATCCGAATCAAAACCAGTATGACACAAGATCTGTATGCAAATGATGTTAATCAAGGCCTGAGTCGTGTCGCTCGATGCACATGAGCAGACATTTAAAGCTGTTGTGCATGATTGCATTAATGACACCTGCTTTGTAAATACATTATCTGCTTTAAACTGCATATTTGTTGAATTTCAGTGTCTGGTGTTTGCTACACAGGTAGCAGAGAGGAAGTGGAAGGCAGGAAACTATAATTCTGCTTCCTGTAGTAGCAGCCCAAAACGTGTCTCTGTTCCAAAACATTGCTGTCTGCCGCCTACATAGTGCACTACTACTAGTCCTCACTACAATCATTATAGAAGTAAGTAAGTACATGTTTTGTACACTCTTAACCAAAAATGGATTCCAACCGGTTTGATGTTAGCATGTTGCTAAGCTAACAGATTCTATTGTAGGTAAGCACCATATTTAATTTTTGGCGGGAATGAAATCTAGGCTGTGAGGGATATAGAAGTCCAATGGATTGTACTGTTATTTAACAACATACTGTTCAGCTGAGGAATCGCCGAAACAAATGTTTGGTGGACAAAAACTCATTTAAACAATTCTGATAATTATTCGTGGTTTTAAGCATAAAATTGTTTTTTTTTCTGAGTATTTAATGAAATATATGTATTTGTAGGATTGGCAATTCACATCCGCCATCGTAGGTTTGACAACGACAACGAAACTTGTCGCAATGCATTCTGGGATTGCTTTATTTGTTAAATTCAATCAGCTGTTTTTTGCACCGTAAGGTTATTAGAAGGTTATTAGAGTACATTTGACAAGAAATTACTATTTCAGCCTTTTTACTTCAAAATTTCATGTTCGATTTTTTTCGTAATTTATTGTTATATAACAATTTATGAGCAAAAATTGCTTCTACGCCAATTGTTTGTTCAGTAGGCGGTTTGCTAGTACTTAGAACAGAGCTAGCGTTAGCATGCTAGATCATTCATGTGTGCTGGTGAGCTTTTAAACACTTCTACTAAGCTATAAGCAGCAAAATATAAAAAAAACGCGAAAGCTTGAATATGACTATGGTTTAAATGTCTTCATTTTCACATGCTTATGTCCCTTATTAATCCCAAACTATCCTTAAGGTTTGACATCCCTCACAACTATGACACAAACTCTCATTTTTACTGTCCTTAAAGTCACGGTAAACCTGCAGATATCTCTCTTGCCTTTTCATTCAAACTTTCATAGTCACATTCAGTGGCTTGATTCAGGCAGTAATCCCAGCCGCAGAAGCAGTGTGTCAAGAGAAAGGTGTTGGCTTGTGTTTTGGTGAGCTGCAGGCTGTTTGGATGCTTGAGAGCCAGGTTTAGGTGAAGTGCTGTTTGTGCAAGCAGTCCTGAAAGAATAGGAGTGATCAAAGAGCGCGAGAGAAGAGGACTGGTGCCTCTTTGGAGGTGGTCCTCCTCGCACATCCTCGGTGGTTTACTTTGAGCGCTTCTTCTTTATTCTGGAGAAGGAAGTACAATTATGTTGTTAGAGATGAACAAGACAAGTTTTTTAAAGTAAACTTAAAGTTTTGCCAGATCTTATGGCAGTTTGTACATATTTTATGACGTGGCGTATAAATTCGTATGACCTCACAACCTAAATTCGTATGATTTTATGCTTATATATTTTAAGAGTTGCACAATACTGTATGAATGACCTTCACCAAACCGTCCCCCTAAACCTACCCATCACTGGGGTGTGAAAAAATCGTACAAAATCGTAAATCCTAATTTTAAATCTTATAAAAATTCATCCGAATTATCCGCCTCATAAAATACGTACAAATTGTTACTTTTATTTTTTTATCTAGCGCATCAGCTTTTAGTGAAAACTCTCTTGCAAGTATATCACTTGAACCATTTCTTAATATTGCAACAATTGCCACAGCAATAAATGAGAACAGTGTTATTTTAATATTATTTATATGGGATTATTTATTAATATTTTTAAAGAAGGAATCAGTGTTCCTTTTCAGTGTTCATGTTTATTTTAATTTATGTTTGGCAGCTATTTAGTTTATTTTTATTTAAATTTTAGTATTAGTCATTTTAATACTATAACCGTTTTATTTTTATTTCAGCTAGGCAAGGTTTTTTTGTTTGTTTGCTTGTCTAATATTTATTGTCTAATAATGTTTCTAAATGAATATATTATTTATATAATATTATTTAATATAACATACTAAATTATATTACAAATATAAACAACAATTTTTAAATAATATTTCATTATAAAAAAAAGTATTTAATCATATAAATTATATTTTATTAATACAGATTTTTAAGTAACGTAATAAAATATTTAGTTTTAGACTTTTCTGTTTTATTGGCTCAGCATCACAATAGGAGGTGGATTATAGTGGTGTAAAACCTCTCTGCTCTGTCTGTTACCTCATCATTAATCTACAATTAGTGTAATTAAAGAACAGGGGTTAAATGCTTCAGGCTCTGTGGTGGAGCCAAATTACCTACTTAGGTAAACGTGTAATTTCTATAACCTTAAATTAGCCAATAACATTCCACATATGCTGTTTTTATGCTGTCATAAACAACAGCTTGTAAATTTCAGCTGAGATTTGTTTTAAAGTCTTTAATGCTACTGCATTCCTGCATTTATTTGGACGAGAATCACGTTTCCGTTAAGTTGTGTAAATTAAAAGAAATTGTTGTAGCGTGTTGTTTGATTTAATGTCTTACTTGCTATTTGTAATTATTTGTGAAATTTAACAAAACATACAAATACGCAAAATTTAGCCAATTCATTGTGTGGAACATACATTTTCTAGTTACCGTTTATTTACGTTATATATGTTTGTTTCCATTTAAATTCAACTCTTATAAGTCTACAAGGACCAGGTCTGTATTTCATCCCATGATTCCTCAGAGAACTCCTCTTATTCTGGTGAAGAAAGAGTTTCTTCTTACTTGTTAATGGCATTCTTTAGATACTGCTGCAGCCATTTGGTCTTGGGGTTGATGCAGACCTCTCTGTTGTTCTTCAGCTTGGCACTGGTAATGAGAGAGAGAGAAGAAGGGATTTGTTTCGGACCAGAGCAAAAGAGATTCTGTACTTTGCTCCCTCGGTGTGTTTTATCAGATCATATCAGCTGTCCGTCACAGACTACATTTCAGGCCCTCTATTCTACTGTACTGGCCTGGACTTCATCAGATATCAGGAGTTTCAGGACTGAATTAGAGGAGGTTTGTAAGGACAATGTTGCGCTGTCTGGACGTTCAGGATTTTTGATGATTCAAAAGTTTCTGCCCGGGATTCCCAGCACTGTACATGTGCATATAGTTTAAGTAATAGTTCTTATTTTCTAGTGAAATTAAACAGATACTGTGTCAGTAAACTTTAATATTTAAATTAGCTTCGAAAACACAGATACTGATTTATTTTCTTTATTGAATTTAAAACTATTTAATTATCTGGTTTGAATAAATCATAATCGCATCAATATATGATAAATGTGTGTCCTGTCCATATATGTATGTAATGAGAACAAAAACCTTATATTTGTTAAAGTTTCCATTCACCACTATACAAATTTACGAGTAAACTATCCTAATTATTGTTTTACTACACTAACCATGGAATTTTTATTAAAACTCTGGTTATACACATAAAAATGGCAAAAAAACATGGCTACGACACTTTTACTGTAATAAAACTTTTACTATAATAAATTACAGAAATGAATTGCGCAAGGGAAACCTCGTAAATGTTAAAAGTGTCCATCAGTGTTCCCTAAATGTGAGATTTGTACATTTTGACAACACTTATGTGTCCTTACCACAAACGGGCCTACAGCGTTGTTTACAGGATAGTCGCAATTTTTCGGTTAATGACAAATAGAAAGTCAAGGGTCTGAAATTCCCTCAAACAGAAATCTCTTCCGATATTTTCCCTCCAAATGAGCTTTGGTACAGCCGTGAAAATCCCCTCAAGCGCTTCATTCAACCACACATGGAGAAAAACACGCAAATGACACCCCGACTTCGCACCTCCGTGCCAAAAGGTTGTGTTTGAGAGTTAGCGGCTCGCGTTGCCATTCAAATGGCTATTCGCATTGCTTACACCTCACACACACACAGATCTCTCAATCTGTCTAGACAAATGGAGCCTGTCGGCGCAGATAAAAGATCCGCTTAACCTCAAATCTACACACCAATCAACTTTCCGATCAGTAAGCTAAATAAAAGCGTAATGCTATCCCTGTTTGTTTTCTGGTGGGATGTCATCCATTGGCTTTATCTATATGTGTTTGTTTGTTTGTGGTTGGGGCTCTGGGTTAATCTAGCTAGTGTAAACGATCTATGGAGAGAGCTTGTCGGTGGTCTGGGACCGAGCCAGCAGGTAGTAATTACCTCACAGCTAGCGAATGCTAACAACAAAATGAGTGATGTGCGTGTCTGTGGGGGGAAAAGGTCGGGGGCTGTCTTTCATCTGGCCCTACGAATCTCGAAAGGATCTCTAAACAAGATGTGTGGAAGATGGCAGATTAAAGGTGATTTCCTCCGGCCAAAGTTTGTTCCCCAGATGACCCTCGGCTACATGCTAACCCCTGTAACCCCTGTAACCTTGATCCCCCTGTAGCGCTTCGGCTTTTTGCTGCCCGATGGGGTACAAATGGTTCGGTTTAATACTTTCCAGACGGCTGAAGTAATTCCAAATGCTGGTAAAAAATGAAAACGACAACAGAAAGCTAATCATTTTGACCCTTAACAATTATTGCGTAGTGAAACTCGCTCTCCCGTATTTTCTCATTTGCTAGTTTTTTTTTTTTTTGTGAACAATAGAGCACATCGCTACATTCCCACACAAGATTTGACTCCTTAAACTGGAAATTTGTAACTTTAAGAGCTACTTCTTGCTCCGTTTGGTTAAAATGACATTCATTGGTGCAACTAAATGTAGCCAAGTGCTGAATAGAAAATACAGTGAGATGGATGGATCTGGAGAGTTGACTCACATGACTTGGAAAGGGCAGCTGGGTGTGTGGAGGAACTTAATCTCACGGATGCTCCTCTGCGGGACGGTGTTGAGAGTGGATCGGCACCAGCATCTTTCCACCAGACTGATGGGTTTAGCTGGGAACAGATCGAGAGAAAAATGAAAAATGTGCCTTGCATTGAGATTAAGTTAACATTTGTAAGATAGTAAGTGCTAAATGAATACAGCAGCGTTTAAAGTTGGGATTAGTATTGATTTTAAAAGAGGCTACTTTTATTTAACAATAAATTGATAAGAAGTGACAGTAAAGACATTTCTAATGAAGTAGCTAAACTGTTTTCAGCATTAATAATTATCAGAAATGTTACTTGAGAAGTGAATCAGCATATCCGTATGATTTCTGAAGGATCAAGTGACATTGAAGATTGAGTATGAAATTTCAGCTTTGCATCAAATAAATAAATTACATTTTAAAATATTTTCTAATAGAAAGCTAGCTTTTTTATTTTGCAATACTTTTTTTACATTTTTACTGCATTTCGGATAAAATAAATGCTGTTAACGTCTAAAACACTACAAATAATTTTTATTGTAGAGCATAAAATGTATTATTTATTATTTATATTTAAAGAAATAAAAAAATATATATGTTTTACAGCTTAAAAATGTATTGTTGGTTTGTTACCTGTAAAACAATCATATAATATTCACCCTATAGTCAAACATTTCGACTGATTATTACAGTTTTTGTGAATTCATCCAATAACATGTATGACTAATCATGTATTTTTCACTGTTATAAGTGTCAAACAGAGCTGTTTTCTATCTAATCAAATCTCCTGACAGAACATTTATATTGTGAACTTGGAAAGTTGCAATGCAATCACAATTTCATTCCTGACTGAAGCAATCCACAATTCAAGTTTATGCCGTATAATCATACAGTAACAACATAAATCACCGAGCTTTGCCTCATTGTAAAAGCATCTGAAAGGTTCCAATCACCTGCGTCCATTAACAAGCCCTGATCATTAAAAAGAGATTAGTCTGCCTTTCTAGTGGCTCTCTTCCATTCACACGGGGGCCGCTCTGCCTTTCACTCGCCACATTTTTCATAAAGAGGGTCCTCGATGTTAAATACGACAGAATCCCAAAGCATCACACCATGCACTCTGCTCCTGAATATGTGCATTAAATGAATCTGTTGAAGAACATTCTCTGAATGGTTTCACATCTCCCTGGTTTCCTTTGCTCTCCGCCGAAATGGCCGGTGTTACGAGGGAAGTCAAACTCTGACATTCCCATCTATATTTTCCGACACTCTCTGTTCCCTTTGTCATGTTAAACCCTGGCCCATTAAGCCTTGACTAAACAGCACGCCAAGTGAACAGCGCAGGAACATTTTTTTTGCTTACTATTCCCTAATTAGACGCTAATTAAAAGAGCTTGCGGATTAGTAAACAGTGCTAGGTTTTTCACAGCAGAAACAACAAAGCCAGATCCACCAAGTTCAGCTGGTTAAACATCTCTCCGAAAGCATGAATCAGACAGACTAACATGTGAAGACATGTACCACAAGTATTTAACGCGGAGACACATATGCAAATGTATGCAGGGCACTTATGAGATGCGAGGTGATATTAATGATCGTTAACACTGTAATGATCAGCAACTGAAAATAATGACTGCTCTATCTTACTCGTTTAATAATTCAACAGTTTTGCAAAAAAAATAAATAAAAAATGTGTTGCCCTTTTTTTGTTGACTTTTTAGTTGACTTCTAGCCAGTAAGAAAGCTTGTTTTGTTTAGTTTTGCTTTTTGTTTAGTTTTTCTTTTGTTTGTTTTACTTTTTTGTTTTATTTAACTTTTTTTGTTTTTTTGCTTTGTTTTAGTTTAGCTTTGTTTTGACCAGGTCTGTCTTTGTGCATTTATGTGCTAAAATAAAATAAATATTTTATGCTGACTACATTAATTTATTATTAATGTGTTATTAAATACTATAAATTGAAATAAAATTAAACAAAAAATATCAATGCTATTCAATGCTATTTTAATATCATTGAGACAATATTATAGATTTCCTTCATATTATGAATGAATTTTCATTTAATTTCTATTTAAAGTTTAAGCAATTTTGTTGTGGTTTTGTCATTTTAGTTTACTATTTAAAAAAAAAAACATATAGTAGGCCAATTTATTAGTTTTCTTTTATTTTGTTTTAATTTCAGTTTTATTTTAGTGAATCACTTTAACTAAATAAAAAAAAGGTAAAAATAAGTGTTTTTACATTGCATTTTGCTTTAAAAGTCTGTCTAATTCCAAGTAAAGACTTTACAGTTTTCGGTTCAGTTAACAGAACGATGCACCAATATCCATCTTGCAAATATATTTTACCTAATTAACTTGCAATTCAACACTCAAAGCATCATGTGAAAACTGAAACATTGTGAATCTGTAAATGTTAGCCGCAAGCCACTCACCGTCAGCCTCTGGGCTCCATATGGCGACCGTCAGCAGGGCCACCAGCGCTAGGACTTTGCTATCCATGCCAAGTGTGTGTGGCTTTTGTCCGTCACAGCTAGCTTCCAGAGCTCAGTGTGGCGTCTCAGCGCTCTGCGAAGTGTTAAGACTGAGGGGCTTGGGGAAACACTCCCCCCTCTCTCAGGAGAAGAAGGAGGAGGAGGATGAGGGGGGCCGGACCCTGTCCTGCGACAGCCCGCGTCTTTAGTCAAGTTCCTCAAATGTTCTGGCAGAGGTTCAGCACTGAGAGACTGACTCAGACGCTTGTCTTCCTCTGCATCTTTTTCTCAGAGGAGCGGAGAAAGTGGAGCTCCTGCTGCTATCTCCATATTGTTGTTTCTCAATGGTTCGATGTGTTATTGTTTGTTTCATGTCTTGTTTTTCTCTTAACTGGCGCTGCTGTATTTCCTGACCAGAGGCATATCAGATTCCTCTGACTCTGTTTTATAGGATTCGACTGTGATTACTTATATATATATTTAGGGTGTGCTTGACGGCACACTATACCAGGTGGAAGTCCGAACTCACTTTATTGAATGTTTTTGTGTGATCTTTAAAATTTTGTTTAGTTTTGTTGACATAAATAAATAAAAAACACATGAAGGAAGCACACATGTGAGCACCATCAATATAAGATGTACACTGCAAAACGAAGTCGTAGAAATAATTTCCCCTCAGAAAATTTGTACATTTTTTTACAAAGAAATACACAGCAAAGAAACACCAAGTTGAAAGTTTTGTATTTAAATGGTATTTTCTTGTCAAATGTCCTCCAATTATGTTATAAAAATACAGTATTTACTGAAGTTGAGTGCGATTTCAGTAGAGAAAATAATATACAATAATATCTTTCAGACACTACATAAAACATGGATAATTTGATGAAATATTTCATAGTTGATCTTACTCTTCAACTAAAATGAGTATGTGTGTCCAAACCTTCTATTGGTAATATAAGTATACCTGAGCATACACCAACTTGAACATGAAAATGCATCTCTCTCTCTCTTTCTCTCTCTCTCTCTTTATATATAGGCTATATATATATGAAGAATTAAGATGCAAAAGCCTCTAAGTGCCGTCTGAAATGTTCTTCTAAAATGAGCATTTTCTTCAGACTTCTGTGTTTAGATTGAGTACATTTATTCCAGTGGTAATCTATATAATAATTTCTAATTATTATAATTATTAATTATATAGTTATAATATAATAAGTAATTTTATAATATTCATGCATATGGTTGAACTCAACAAATATCAGATGAAGTGAGTACTATTTTTATCCATTTTATATGT
>JAUCNO010000460.1:7181776-7197011 GCA_032353835.1 Enteromius viviparus
CTGCAGCAGTTACAGCAGCACATCTCTCTGACACAGTGTCAATATATATCCTGAAACTCCATATCCCATGCCCTCTGCAAGCCAAAAGCTTTCCTTTGAATGCATAACAGATCTGTCCAATTTATTTTCCAACTCACCCCTGGTGTTAAGGTCTGAGGTGGCCGTCCATCATTTTCAATGTTCCAGTCGCAGGTATTTCCATCGATAGTTAGTTTAATAGGTATTGTAATGACCAATTCAACAAAAACAACTGAAACCAAATATGCAAAGTGTTGTAACATTTTTGGCCATCACTGTATATATGCAATGTGTTCATTTAAAACAGCTGTCGTGTTACCAAAATAAAAAAGCTACCAAAAATAACAGCTTCATTAAAGTGTCGTTAAATTTTTGCATATGCTAACGTCATATGATACAATTGCGTAAAGAAAATTGTACAAAATTGTAATCATTTGCTCTGTTAAACCTCTTAAATTTCATTCGCATTTGTGTGCAGTAAAATACGGCACGCGTCAAGCCAGGTCTGACATTTGGTATCGCTATATAGGGGTGTCACATCATATAACACATTGGTTTAGTAACATAGTTCTTGTCCAATCTTAAACAAGGCGAAGACAAACAGAGGCACAGACCAAGACCTGCGAGTGTCTATAAAACAGTGTCTGCTGAAGGAGCTTTCAAAGAGAAGTACTGCGTTACACTTTTATCAGGGCTGCATTCAGAGCCTCACGCTGGGAGTCTGGGCAGCAGCAAACCCTTTAACAGCCCGTAAACTTTAAAGGCTCTTGATAGTTATCAAGCAGCCGGCCGAGGTGCAAACAACGTGTGCGTGAAACAAAATAGTATACAAGCTTTACATTAATTATACGTTTTTGATGTCACAGGAGCCCGTTTGATTGCAGCGACACTTCAAACGCCTCACAATTCGTAATATTAGGTCACAGGAGTGATGTGTATAAAACAATATCTCAGGTGGAGAAACAACATTAAATATTTTGTTTGTTGTTGAAATAAATGTGCATTACTGATCCCTTTTGATCTGAGATCAAACGTTTAGATTTTGTAGCTTTTAAGTGATCTGAATTCCGCTGTTGTTGTTGTTTCTGGCTTTGATATTTGTAAACCTTGTTTTAATGTTCACGTTGTTTATCTCAACCCTTGGCCTTTGCGGAGTGCAAGTGAGCGGGAGAATGTTGAAAAGATCACTAAACATCACTACTGACCTATAAGCGACAACTCAGCAACTTGTATCACTTTAGAGGGCAGAGGGCACGCTTCACATCCTCAGGTTTCGTGTTTCAGAGAAACGTTTTCCTTCTCTTTGTTCTCACAGAGAGCTGACGGACAACTGAAGACGAATGTGTGACGCAGGACGGTGAATAAATCACTTTATATTTTTGTTTATTTGATTCTCACTACATTATTAAGCAGGAAATTAGTCTTGGGTGAGTTGTGGCACTTTTGACTTGTGCCTTCTAGGCAAAGGGCACTGAGAGAACATTCATTATTAATTCACTGATTAATTATAATTAATTAATGAGAGACAACAATTTACTAATGCACAATGCCTGTAATATTATTTGTAGTAATGTTTACAGCATTACTCAAAGCTACTATTTTATTAAAGTCTTAGCCATGATAATTTATATTATTTTTTTAAGGGAAAGCTAAACTTTTTCTAATAGATTATATATATTTTAAATAATATGTATTCTTAAAAATAAAAATGTAAATATTAATATATGTATTTTGTAATTATATGCATTCATATATATATATAATCATAATAATACTATATTTATTTTACTTTAACAATTTATACTGTATGGTTATATTTATTAGAATTTAGAATATAAAAGATATAGACTATTAAATCAAATAAAATATGAAACAATATATAAAATACATGTATTTTTAAAATATAAAGTATATTTAAAATACTTTTATAATAGTACTCCTGATTAATAGATAATAGTGATTAATCACATTCAAAATAAAAGTTTGTGTTAATATAATATTTAATGTGCATGTCCTGTTTATTTACGTATATTTAAATACAAATCTTTAATCTAAAATATATACATATATGTGTTTGTATTTATATAACATAATAAATATACACTGTACACAAAAAATGTTTCCTTTTGGATGCGATTAATCATGCATTCATTTATAATGTATTAAAAATAATAATTGAATATATTAATAATATGTATGTTTGTATTGTTAAAGGAATAATATTTCTCCTACAGCTGGCTTTTGATGATTATTCCCTGACATTAATGGTATAGTAGGTTTCCATCTCTCATCCGTGTAGCGTGTTTCTTTAGATTTTGCGATATTAATTTTCATTTAGCACGAACTTTATTGAACGTGATGATGGACTGTTGTTGATCCAACAGTTCATAGGGAGATTATTTACATCCATACGTTATTTCAGTTAATACAAATATACTGAACATCCAACTCTTACAAAAAAAAGGGAAGCGTGTTCAAAGAAACACAAACCCATGAAGCAATATACATTTACCACGAGCTGTTCTCAAACTTCAAGTCATCAGAACGAGTGTGCATTCATGGATAGGCATCTAGAAGCAGGTGTGTCGTAGCACTCAATCCTAGCAAAACAAACGCTGACCTTAGAGACTTGCTCCATACCCACGCAGAGTTTATTACGCTCAGACTGAGAGGCTGAGATGTGTGTTAGGAACCAGAGGACAACTTTTTGTCGTCTTTGAAAAGAGGAAGGACATAAAGGGATGAAAGGCTTCCCTCTGCTGGTCTCTGCGGCGGCAAACAAATAAAAACATAATCACTCTCTATAAGACTTTGAAACAAGTCGCTCAACCGTTCAGTCTTTTTTGGGGAGAAACGTGAGGCCATGCAGTTCATGGAAACAAACCGTACTGAAACAGTGAGACAAAATGTTTATAGAATTGTAATATTTGATTGTGTGTATGGTACACAAAATTGTTTATACACTCTTAAAAAAGAAAAATGGTGCTTCACGATGCCATAAAACAACATTTATGTCTAAATGGTTCCTTAAAAAACCTTTAACATCTGAAGAACCTTCACAAAAGCTTCTCTGTGGTGAAAGAAGGTTCTAAAAAGGTAAGAGATGGTTCTTAAAAGAACCTTTGACTGAATGGTTCTTTTTGGAAACAAAAAATGGATCTTCTTTGAAAACGCTGTGAAGAAGCTTGTCTCTTTGAAGCTCAAAAGCACCATAAAAGCACCAAAATATGGCTATCTTTTATATTCTATATAAGTCTAATGAGGACAAATGATAGCTTTATGTGAGGAAAAAGACTAATGTCCTTATTCACCAAAATCTTGACGTTCAAGTTGGATCTTTTAAGTGGATCACTTGATGGATTTCATCCAAAAACGAAAGCCAAATCTATGAGACTTTCTGTCTTCTTGAGGAATATAAAAGTAGATATTCCAGCCCATTCTCATATTTTACGAGGGGGCTAATTATGACAAATTCATACAGTCTTTGCTAAATCATATGTATTAAATTTGTTGCCAATTTCCATGAATTTGTACAAATGACCTACAACTAACTCCTCCCCTAAACCTAGTGAAAATGTTCCTTGAGGTGTTTTTCTTGTCTGGTTCGACACTAAACCACATAGTATTATGACCAATTCATACGAGGTGTCAAATTTGTGCTAATTTGCACAAATTCATACGACTTCACTCTTTGTGAGTTTTGTCTTAAGCCTCAAAGACTGGTAGGTTTAGGGGCGGTGTTAGGTGAAGGTCATTTAAATTCATACGAATTGGCAACTTTTAAAATACGTATGATTTAGCAAAAATTGTTGGAATTCGTAAGGTCGTATCAATTTGTATGAATTAGCCAGCTTGCAAAATATGTATGAATTGCTGTGCGATTAAGGAAATATTTCAGGAAAATTAAACAAATCGTTAAAAAAGTGCAGTTCCAGGTAATCTAAACATGTTCTTTGTTTAGAAACATCTACATTTACCGTTTTATCAGTATTGTTTAGTACGAATTAATCAACCAACCACATTACACTCATTTACAACCAAAAAAGTGGTTAAGTGTCGAACCAGACAAGAAAAACACCTCAAGGAACATTTTCACTCTTTTCTGTTCACTAAAGTTGGTTTTGCTCTAAAAACAAGGCAAGGATATGAAATAGCGAAAGTGTCTTGAAGGTCAGCTCGAGTGAATGTGAAAAAGAGCTGTGTGTTTTAAAGAAAAGGTTTCCAGTGATCAGATGCAAAGCAGATAAGGGAAAGTCCATCCTGTGTAAACAGCGTATGCTGGGGGGTCTCGTGTTGGGGGTAGTTATCAGTTTAACACTTCTGGAGTCTCAGCTGGTTCCAGTCAAGTCTGCATGAGAAGACCCCCTATAGACCAGGTCTAATCGCTTCGCCCAGACCAGGTTTACAAGAGCAGCTCTGAACAAAGAGAGAACACTTTTGGCTTTTTCGCTTCTTTATTACTCCTTGGAGTAACAGATGTGTGCAAGCCAAAGGAAAACGCATCAAGTCTTCTATAGGCTGCATTTGTTTCCTGTGTTTTAATGCTTAATGCACACATTTGAAATTTTGCCACATATCTTCAAATGATAATGGAAAACGAAAAGCAAATTGGGTTGGCTTTCAATAAGATATTTGCTAAAATTGTCTTGTTTTTGTCCATACAATAAAAGTCAGTTTTGGACCCCATTCACTTTCATTACATGGACAAAAATGTTTTCACATGTATTTTTTATTCTTTACAATATATTTTTTGGGGTTCTTCTTTCCATCCAATGACAATAAATCTGGGCTGAAGCTTTGAAACTTCAAAAATCACTTAAGAGCGCACCGTAGTAATACCAAAAAGCAGTGCATACGGCTATTGCTGTATATTATAAGTCTAATGAAAGATAGATTTTTGTTATTTATTAACATATTTACTAAAATCTGGCATCCAAGTTGGAGCTTGATGAATTACTTGAATTTGTATGGAATGATTAATTTATGAATCTGAAAGTCAAATGTAACACTTTTTCCAATTTATACTGTATAATGAAAGTAAATGGGGTCCAAAACTGACTTGTATGGATGAAAAACAAGACACATTTGACCAAATATCTTCTTCATTTATGATTCTGATATCATATACACATTAGAGTTAAAGAGTTTGATGTGTAAAACATGCCTTATTTTTTTAGCTCAATGTCCCCTGTGTTATTTTTTGACAGTCACCCAGTGGGTCTTTTCTTTAAAACTGTGCTTGTGAGAGAAAAAAAAAGGTCCTTTAAGTGGTGGCGAGACGTTTACTTTACGGCATTGTGTGTCTGATTCTGGCAGCCCCCCAATATGCATTTTTTCCCTTCTTTCAATAAAACAAAAGATGTAAACGCTCTGCACCAGAAACTCCCACACCACACTTCCATTCTGCAGACGGCAGATATTTGTCAAGTGCATATTTTAAATTTTGCCCCATCTCCATGGACCCTGATGTCGGGGCAGAGGGGGCTCATTGTCTGCTTGTTCGGGGCCGTATGGCTGAAACACATTAGGGTCAAGGTTTAGTCTGGTAACATGTCCTCCTGTTAGCCCCTGCTGGTAGATGTCATATAACAAGTAGACCTAAAAAGCATCTTTATCTACTAACTGGTGTTTAAAATCCGCTGTGTGTGGAATGGGAATGCTTTCTCCGGGTATTATTGAACCAAGTAGAACAGGTTAAAGGTCTTGATATTCCAAATCTGAGCCATCGAAGGAACATAAATCATCTTATGTTACAAAGAGGTGACACTAAATGCACTGATTATGGGCCATCGGTGAGAATGAAGGGGTGTGAGTTAGTAATTTGGGAAATGTTGTCCTGAGATTTCCTCTTGACTGACAGTTGGTGATGATCGTGGCAGGCCGAGACGGAGCGCATGACATCAGGTTTAGTTCTTCAGCAGGGCGAGTGCTCTTCTACGCTCATGTTTGGCTTGTTGTTGGTGGAAGCGTAGCAACCAGTGTATGAAGTGTGTTTTAATTGACAGTTCAAATGCTGAGTAGGAGTTAAGAAAGACAAGATAACTGTATTTTTCGAACTGACAAATAACTGCAAAAGTGCGTGAACAGAGTATAGCAGATACAGCATATTACATATCTGCATTTATTGCCGAGACGTCAACAAATGTATATAAAAATAGTTGTATAATATTGTATTGATATTATAGCTGCAACATCTTCTCTAACTAATACGCCAATATGGGTCGTTTTTACAATAGCTGTGAAATGCGACCCATCAGAACGTATGCTACTACAATTGCTCCCCTATCGGCAACAGAACATTTGCATATTAATGTTTTGTACTGTTTTATCGGCCATGTGATTCAGGATTGGTGCAGCTCAGTTTGTAGAGAGATGCATTATAAGATGAGATTTTTGAGATGAGGGTTTGAAACCCAGAGAAACCCTATAAATCATGATTTTGCACAATATTTGTAACGGGTAGGTTTAGGAGTGGGTTTGTGTGGTCCTTTGTACAAAACAAACCTAGTAAAATATGTTTTAATTACCGTGAGATCAGTGTAACTGTTATTTTCACGCACACTAGAGGGCGCTTACCTTTAAAACGTAAATATAAGTCGCAATAAGGTACTTGCACAAACAACCTATAGAGTCGTTTTTGTTGGAGGACAGGCTGTATTATCAACAATACTGGGATAATTATTTATATTCTATTCTATTTTTTTTCTGTTCTGTTCTGTTTTTCCTAATTTCCAAATTACCTAAAAGCATCAAAGATGCTAACGACTAAAAATGCTAATAATAATACTATAATTTGCTAAATATAATCCTGCATTTTCATAAAAAAAAATATTAAAAAAAATTATCAAAGTCAACCATTTCTGAAAGAAAAATCAATTCTATTCTATTCTATTCTATTCTATTCTATTCTATTCTATTCTATTCTATTCTATTCATTATTAGTGTTCAAAATGTGTGTATTAACAATAATTGGCAACACGGTTTTTATAAAAATAATAGCATGAAATAATTCTAAATTGAAATGTATTATATAGTATTATTTTTGAAATATATATAAATAATAATATATAATAATATATATATATCTATTCATTACATTGTATTATTGTGCATTTTAATGACTGTTGCTGACACAGGCAAATATTGGGTCCATAAACGTCCTATTACATTTGTACTAATATGTATTACCAATAATTGGCAATACTTTTTATAAAAATAATAGCATGAAATATTCTAAATTGAGAAAGTTTTTATATTATATTTAAATATATATTTATATCTTTGAATCTATTCATTATGTTGTATTATATTGCATTACAATGATTATTGTTGACACAGTTAGGCTAATATTGGGTCCATAAACTTCCTAATAAACTTATTTGTGGTGAGGACTCATGCTTCTCTGAGCTGGAGTGCTTTGTCTGTCCACTTTCCACCAAGCAAAGAAAAATGAGGCTCATTACAGAGCATTACATTTCCTTCTCAGCGCTGAAATGGAGGACAGACACATTAAAAGCACATTTCTGTGATATAATCAGGGAGGAGGAACTTCCTCCTGCTCAGTCAAGAAGCTGCAATTGGAAGCAGGTGCTGAATGTTCATCAGAGCAGAACTCTGCCTTCCCTTGATGCTCCGAACGCTCTCATCTCCTCTGCTTGTAGCGACAAGTGGTCTATACCCTTTTACAGTCATTTAACCCATAGCGGCATTACATGTGTAATTATGGACAATGATTGCACGTCATTTAGATTAAAATAGTGTTTAAGGTGTTCGTTTCGTTTGAACTGAACAGCAAGGAGACCCTAAATACCTTCAAATTGTCAGGAACCTGCATTTTACTCCTTCAAAGTTGAGTCAAAATTGCAGAAAAATTCACTGTATGTTGATTGTTGTTATATTTGTGGTATTTCAAATAAACTAGGAAAACGTTATTTCATTGGTTATTCTGTTTTCTTCAAATCTTGGAAACCGTTTTGTATTTTGGACATTGCTCTGCAGGGTTGCATTCAGACACTATTTGGGTTATAGAGGTGAACACAGTTTTCAAAGTCTGAAATTTAGACATACGTTGTGTTTCGAGTTGGAATGTAACATCCGAAGAAGAGGCATCTGCACAAATAAATGAAAATGTTGACAAATGATGCAGTCAAAATGACTTCAATTTTTCCTGGTAATTTAGCTGAGGCTGGCTGCTTATCAAATCTCTGGCGGACATTTTAAAATGTAATGGGCACCTATAAGCACTCTTAAAGTGTCAGCCTCTCAACACCTGGCTTTTCTGGGAAAACACTGAAAACATGATCCACTTTCAATCTGACTGCCGGATAACAAGACGAGTGATTTACGTCCGATTAAGGCTGCTGTAAAGATGGATGCCAGATGGTAAATGCAACTAAAACTCTCACTTTCTGTCTGATCAAGGTAAAGACTCTCATCTTATATGTGTTTTTGCGTCTTATACATTAGTATTTATTTAAGTATTGTTTAGATTCTAATTACTATTTTTTTCAAAGAGCAACTTGATTATAGCTGAACAACTTTAAATTCTAAGTAACGTTTATCTTTCCCTCAATGCTGTTCCAAACAGATGTTCACTGATTCAGATAAAAACTATTTGTACTGACCGATTGCATTCTCATTAGGAAAGGCAAATCTTGCCAGTAAATTTAGCAGGATATTGTTTTTAAGAAAGCTATTGTACTTCCAAATCTCCCACACTTCTTTTGTCTCTGTAGACACGTGGTATCTCTGAGGTTTCATCAAAAGTGTCTCCATTGAGGCTGTTTTCGATAATTTGACTGAACATTTTATTTTCGCCATTGTTTGCATGCACTCTAGGACACGGTTTGATGAACAGGCACTGGCAAGGGCTTTTTCCTCTAGTAATAGAGATGAGGCCATTAGTAGATGAATCCAGGCTGTTGGTGCTGGGGCTTGTTTTGAAGTGGGAAAAGGTCATTTGGCCGAACCATTGTCCGGCAGTGTTTTCTGCGACCCCACATCCCAGGCCTCAGGGTCAGACTTCAGGGCTTGTGTTCCTCTGAATGCAGAAGCAGATGGTGAAGTGGCTGCTTCGTTGGGAACCAACAAAGCAAAACCAACAAGAGAAACACAAGAGGCTGGCCTGGATATACCACCGTAGTTCCTGTCTGTGCTTTTAAATGATGTAAGTTTAAATACTCATGCCTGCTCTTAAAGTATTATGTAACCCACAAATTAAAATTATGCAATCATTTACTCGCTCTCATTTCTTGAAATCTAGTAATATTATGCAAGACTCATATGCAAAACTTTTGAGGGTGCTTTTTTGTTGTTTATGAATCTTGAAATTTTCAGTAACCGGATTAATTGCATGGAAAAGCTAGTGCAGTTCTTAAAAAAATAACCGTTTTTTGTTCCCAAGAAGAAATAATCTATAAAAGTTAGGAATAATATGGGTGACTGAATGTTAATATATTACAATTGCTCTAACTATACCAATACTTGCCACTTTTCCTTTCTAAATTCCTTACTCAGCTACTTACATCTCATTTTATGAGCCACTGGGTGACATTTCCTGTCCCTAAAGGAGTGGTAGAGGTTGGCATGCTTGAACTCTCTGTGAGGTAAACTACCATCCCATCCAAGCAAATCTCTCATTGATTTTTCTCTGTAAAGGGTAAACAAGAGTTATGCATCCTTAGAGTATTGGCCTATTTTCACAAGCTTTTTCTGCTGAAAATGTGCATTTCGAAGTTCAGACATTTTTTAGGCATGTAAACCGCCATGGTAGATGATTTTGGTCTTGTGTGTAATCAACCCTTGCAGCAATAATTCTCAAACAGTCCCCTGCATCTAAAAACAAACTTGCTCATTTTTTTCTTCTATCCAAGGTCAGATTAGCCTTCAATCCCTGGAGTGTGTAACTATGACAAAGATACTGTTAGTCTTAAAATAGTTGCTAATGGTGACCTTGGCTATGCCCATCAGGTTAATATTTCCATGATATGCTACTTTGGCAATGCTCTGGTCACAAGAGAGCTAGAGATTTCTCGTACTGGCCACATCCTGTTTATCATGCTGAGATCTTTAGCCATAGATTAATTATCTTTAGGGATCTTACTCAGTTGGTCCTACAACTGTAGGATGTAGACAGTTTTTGGCCTTTTTTTTGGCCACAGCAGAGATGTTTGACACACCCTCTATGCATTTTTTTTTCAAAGTCCACACTTTTGCGTACTTCAGGTCTGTCCAGGCCTAATCTTGAAGGGCCTCCTTCTAGAAGAGTTTAGCTTCAGCCCTAATTAAACACATCTGAACCGGCTCATAAAAGTCTTTTTCTAGGTGGGTCTGTTGGAGCTCATGCAGGCAAGTGGCCCTCCAGGAGCAGGATTGGACACCCCGGCATTACGTCACCAAAGTGTCAAGAAGAGTACCACAAATTAAGCATGTGGAATAGGGTCCACATGATGTTGACCTTTTCCCCAAATGAAGCACTAAATGTGAACTTGCGTACACATGGCCTTTGTTGTGTATCTGTGAAGTCCATGAGACTGTAGGAAGCCCCATTTGTCATTTGATGGTTCAAAAGGGATCTTTCAGTCGACCAAAAGCACCCTAATGAAGCCCAAACTTCTGCGTAACTCACATTGGTCTTCTACTTGGCAGTCCATGTGACAATATGTCACCAAAGCGTGGACGTGGTAGGGCGACTCGGGGCAGAGAAGGTGAATGACACATTCAGTCTTGGACACGGGTGAGCAGGTCTAAGCACGAGGTGAATTCTCCGTTTGTTTTGTGTCTTTGCCTGAATCAACAGTATGCGGGTGGGTTTGCCATCTGCTGACAGATAAACTCAATGGCGTGGAGAAAGGGTGACAGAGGCCAGAGTGCAGGGGTGGATTGACCACTGACCCTATCCCCCTGTCTCTTTCAATCCTGACTTTCATCACAAAATGTCCTTCCAACCCTCCCTAACCGACTGTCTCACGACAAGTGTCATTAAACCTGCAGGAATGCTCCTACTGAGAAGATGACAGGGAATAAAACTGGAGAAAGGAAAGGGTGGAGTTTAAAACAGTCGGTAGCAGCTCTGTTGCTTGTATTTTAATAGTGATTCCTGTCCCATTGCACGCATTTTGTTATGGGGCTCCCTCAAAATCATGTTTAGTGCAGTAGTGGGGGTTAGCGAGCTCAAACAACATCAACTAGGCTTTTAAACTGCGCAGTTCTAGAAACAGCATGGTGGTTCTTACAGAAGCAATATTTCCCTCTGCCGTTTTCCTGATTGAATTCACATCCGCAGCAGGAACTCTAAAGCGACTGACAGTGACGTCTTTATTTGCAGCATTTACAGTGTCAACAATCAGTGAATGGAGGAGGCAGTGATTGGAGCTGATTTTGTTGCGTGTCATGGGTTTTGTGATAACGAATATATAACGTAAACGCACAATTTACGCAACTGAAAGAGCATGATAATCTGACTAAAATGTCCTAGGTCTATGACAACTTACAGTGTTACAGATCATTGTAGCTGAGAAAAAAAACACAACAATGCAGACAACAGGTAAATATCGTTATCATTGTTTTCCAAGTTCTGAGGTGTTTCGTATGCGTTTGGCAAATCACCATACACTTTTGTCACTGTAGATACTGTTATGTTCCTGTAGAATAGTTTTAGAAGCTAATTTAGTTCCCCCAATAGAGTTCCTACAACTAAATATGTTCCTAGTTCCTGTGGTGAGAACACGCCAAAATGGGAATTTTCGCCAATATTTCTAGGAACTGTGAAAAGGTTCTTCCCATGCAATAGCGCCATTGTGGGCCCCTTTTAATATCTGGGCCCTACATTCTATTCCCCTTTCCCTGGGTTTGACGCTTCTTCTTTGTAATAAGTAAGATCAAGGTACCATGCCAAATCCCACACTCTCACCTTGCTTTCCAGTTCAACTCCACACTTTAATGGCATTATATCATATACTGTAGACTACTGTAGTAGTATAGAACTGGCATAAGTTTGGTAACAGTAACTATCAAGAGACCAAAGCGAACACATAATCTTGATCACCCTTCTGAATCCTAAAATGATGAATGAGACAGTTTAAGGATCCCAATAGAGGTACATGACATATGGCATTTGGGATAAGGACTGTAGACCCTACAAGCTTAACTAAGGATTTTTAACATCTCTAATAAACTCGACCAAGATAGGTTCACTCCATTCCCACCAACTGCAAGCAGATTACCTGCTTTAGCCACCTAATTGTGGTGATGACCAATTGGAAACCCTTACCACCTATCAAAAGTGCATTACCATATTTTTAAGCCTAATTAGGCCATTTGATCAAATGCAATGGAGAAATCGGCTTTCAGACAACTGATGGGAGGCTTTCAGCAGATGAAATAACAAGATAATCCTGATCAATATGAGAAAAAGCGGGAAAAAAATAGAGAGATGGCTCCCAGACCACCATGCTCTCTCCCAAAGCCTTTGTAAACTCTTCACAGCAGCTGCCTTCGAGATGGAGTGGCTTTTGTGCTCAGGTAAATGTTTGTTTTTGTCATACCAACAAACACATTTGAGAGATTGGGGTTTGCCTTAACACTACCCCAACCCCTGTCAAGATGGCTTTAACTGTCAACTCCCAAAATAAAGGATCTCATACCTTTTGTATGGGATTTGTTAAAGAAGAACTCCTAGAGATCTTACTCTACTGTTTAAATGTTTTAAGCACATTCAAGAAGCACTTACAGAGAGCAAACAACCACAACAGGGGGTCATAGGGTCACTTAGAAGTTTGTTGTTTTGGTTGATAAATGGATCATAATTTAGCAAATGTTTTTGCAGGGGATATAAAGTATCTCGAGGCAACACGGCCTGCATATGTGTAGATGCAATCAGACGGTCAGTTAAACTAGCAAGTAATAAACACTCTGAGCTCATCTGGAGCTTGGATAACACATCATCCTAATGACTTCCTCCCAGACACATTTTACTGCCCCGAACAAGAAAAATACTCTCAGGTAGTTGGGTGAGGGTGTGTTGCTACAGCAGTCTTGGTGTGGTGACTGAAATATAGACTCTTGTTCACGCACACACACACACACACATTCCTCCACCTGGTCTCCCTGCTGTTTATTTACTCTTCCTCTTAACGAGTTTTGTGATTCATAACCTACCACTAATGATCGTTTTGGGGGGCAAATATTTACATATGAGACTACCGCAAAAGCCATAATCGGTGTGCTAGAAGAATATGAGCTTGTCAATCGAGCGTACAAGGTAAAGTGCAGGACAAGTTTAGCTACTTAAATGTATAATGTTTTAACCATTTTGCTAATGTAAAAATATACAGTCTCATTTTGTCAGTCTACAGATTAAAGCTGACAGATTCCACAGACTCTTTTGGCTTCAGACTTTGACCCGGACGTTATCAGACATATTTGAATTTTTCAGCCTATTTTATAACTTTTTTTTTTTGTATTTGTCATGTTTCTGTGTGAGCTTTGTGTGATAAGAACAACTTCAAGCCTTTAGGTTTTGAATATGTACATTTGCTCTTTTTCAGATGTTTAATAGATATTTTTACACAAATATGGTAGCTAGAATGTCAGATGCTAGCACTATGCTAACATGCTAATAATAGTCTAGCCTCTTTAAGCTGGTTAGGCTGGTCTTGTTTGATAGTTTTAGATAGATTTTAGGGACCTGTCAGCTGGGAAAGCAAACCAGCTAAGATTAGTAAACCACCTAGATTCATTTTATTAAATGTTTTACCAGTGAACTTTTGTTTTTGATGCTTTTGTTTAACTCTGACTCATGTGTAGAGGCATAAAATAAAAAGATAAGACAGCATAAGATAATAGTTAATGTTTTTAAAGGATTTAATTTTTTCCAACCTGGTTACCATCAACACTTGGTTTTATTGCATTTAACGATCCCATTTAGTTTTTATAGAGAAAAAATGTTTGTTTACTGTATACAACATATTCCTAATGGACTTGACTCTGGATATTCTGAGGAAAATATTGGCCGGAACGTGGCTGATGTTGACATTGTATGAATGAAAATGTTTAGAGTTTGCAGATCCTCATGTTTACTAGAGGGACATCTTTAGTTATCTTTACCACAGAAGCAATAATAAACAGTCATGTACCATAACAATGGGCAGAGAGCTGCTATCAGGCAGAGGTTTATCTCAGATCTCTGCTTTCTATCTGGCGCCAGCAATCTCTGCCATCTACACAGAATGTCAGTTTTCTGTTGAGACATGGATGATTCGATTTTTCAGGCCAGACATTTTTTTTAATGTGTGTTTTAAACGTGTGAGAGGTTAGTCTGTGTTTTCCACACTATCTAATCATGAAGAAAAGATAGGCTACTTTAACACTCTGCAGTGTGTCTCAGCAGGCATCGTTTTATCTAAAGTCATTATCAAATGTAAATAAGAGTTTTGAGGATTTTGAGGACGAACTGCCTACCAACACTTTAGAACTTTAAAAAAAGTTGAAGCTAGTTTAAAATCTAGTTCTCCCAAACAAATGTCTTTATAGATGATGAATTCATAGTGGTTCTATAAAGCGTTTATGGTTGTTCTTGAACATGTGGAAACGTCTGATAAAGCATTTAGATTTAAGTTTAAAAAAAAAAATTCTCTAATCACCGAAACAGTTAGCTGTTACAAGTTCACATCTGAGATTACTGCCAAGGTTGTGGCATATGAACAGCTGCCCTATGCATGTGTCAGGCCACTCACAAACAGCAGCCAAATTCAGTAAAACTGGCCCGCAAATCTGTGTTACTTGACTTTGATGAATCATCTTCAATTTCCTGCATCTGGAAACGTAAATGCTCCTCTGTTCCTTAAACTAGAGCTGAAGTCATAACCAGACTGAGACCAAATATGTCAAGAGCCAGATCCAGACAAGAACCGGTGGGTCCAAAAACAGGTTTACATTCTAACCAACTGGAATGGAAAAAAGGCTCAAATCATGTTAATTGCAGATGCAAATGTGTAACCTCTAAATGTTTCACTGATTAGAGAAAATACATTTTTCAGAATTAAAAACTTAATGTTTGAAACAGATCATATTTGTTTCCACACAATTACATCCAGAAAATCTGTTATTATTTGTAATACTCTGTACTTATTTTTTTTATGTTAAGTATCTATCTATCTATCTATCTATCTATCTATCTATCTATCTATCTATCTATCTATCTATCTATCTATCTATC
>JAUCNO010000460.1:7199216-7215697 GCA_032353835.1 Enteromius viviparus
TCATCATTGGCTGATTCTACACACTATTCAGAGCCGTCACGCTGAGGGCGTTCCCATAGCGTCTCGTTGACGCAGCTTGAGTTCCTGAAAAGGAACTCTAATTTTCCTGAAGCATAATTAAATTCATGATGCCTTTAGAACTAGTTTGACTAACTAGCCATTAACCAAGTAGTAATAAGTTATACTTTTTAAATTCAAATTAGATCAATCTACAGTTTTTGTAACTGCATAAAATAGTAATGATAAATTATTTCCAACCTTACAGAAACATTGTATACAATGGCCAAAAAAATGAAATAATAGAAGAATAATTGGCCATACGTTATTCACAGAAAATGCCATCATATTTCTATTTTGAAATGAGTATGAGATTTAAGAGATTCTGTGAAGATTTAGCGAATATTGAAGGTCATATGGGATTGGAGGGGTGTGATGGAGAGAATTATATTGTTTGGGTGAACTGGCCCTTTAAGAAGACTATAACAACTTAACTAAGCCTATTTCAGCTCAGTCTTAGATCTGCATTTCTTTGCTGACAGACTGCAATCTATAATTAAAGGGTGCGATTAAGACATGTCACACACTGTGTGTGTGTGTATTAAAAAAAAAGGAACGTTTGTCAGGGCAGAGGAGTTTAAATCCTATGTTCCCCCTTCACAGTCCCTTCTCAGTCTGAGTTATGGCTGTCCAGACCTCTTAAGGTCAATCTGTCCCCTACACACACTCACAGAGAGCGCCTGACCTCTGGCTGGGCTGCTTATCAAAGACTCAGATGCTGATTGGTCTATTTGCCAGCGACTTCAACCTTTCAGCAACTCCTGTGCTTCTTGGATTTGTCATGCAGTAGGTGGCTGGTGAGAGTGAGAACTTAATAGAGCTGTTTATGGGAAAATGCACATGTAGAAATCTGACAATAAGGTCAAGACATTAAAGGACACTTCATAAACAAGAGAAGATGGCAAATAGTTGAGAGGAGTTAATGTAATTGCATCAATCTTAGCACATTATGCTTGGATTAGCATTAGCCGTTAGCGCAATTGAACCATAAATAGGCTAGTAGTAGAAAAAATACATGTGATAAATGAATGTTAGCTACAAGAATATTAGCACCTCAATGTCTTTCCAATCAAGTTTGTGTTATAAAACGCAGAGTTGAGGTGAGTTGGATCTTTTTGGCAGAGAGTGTGAATATGTAATGAATATTTTTCCTCCTCTCAGTGAAACCTGAGTTATATTTTCACAGCTGGTTAAATAATAACCCTGAGTGCTTCGTCAACTGTGCAGCAATTTGTCTATTAAATCTCATTTATGTAAAAGGCTTTCTGATTTCTGGGCTGCTATCTGTGAAACAGTCAGTCATTACATGTGTTTAACACTAAGAAAATAAACAAAACTGAAGACATTCCAAGAACGCTCAAGCTGTCATGCTTGAAGTCGGCCTTTATAAAATGTACTTAGATATCTACAGTTTTTGACAAGATACTCAAATCAGCTAACTACTCTACAGAGACATTATAGCTAGCTACCCTAAAGAGACATTGGGCTAGCTAGAAGCTACATTACATGAGTAAAATTGTTAAAGTTGTGTAAATATTTAGGAACATTTTGAAAACAGTGTTTATCAAACTTAGATGACTACAGTTTTTAACAAGCTACTCAAAAATATAAGCTATAGCTCAAGTACTCTAGATATTAGCTACGTTGTAAAGAGAAAGTTAGCAATATTATCAAAATTTTTTTTATAATTGTGTAAATATTTTAAATGACATTTTGAAATGTCAGTTTTTACCTACTTGGATATCCACAGTTAATATAAATATCTGCTCAAAAATATTAGCTAGCTAAGCTATTATATACTGTAACGCTATGCTACCCTGAGGAGCTACCTTCCAAGCAACATGATAAAAAATAAATTTAAAGTGTATAAAGACTTTTGGAACATTTTAAAGCCATTTCTTTAACAAATTTACTGAAAAATGCATTCTAAAGAGACATAGCTTGATACTCTAAAGAGCTAACTGCTTTACAAGTGAAATGATAAAGGGAAATATTAACTTTGTGTAAGAAAATTACCAGTTTAAACCTTGAATCTGCAGTATACCTTGCTGAAAAAAACAGCATATGTTGTCTTAACCCTGCTGAAAAAAACATTGGCTGGTATTAGCTGGTTAAGGCTGGAGGTAGCTGGTTTTAGCTCATCATTCCATGTTAAGACCAGACTGGTAGGCTGGAAATGTGGCCAAAACCCCTCTAAAACCAGCCTGCAGATCAGTTTAAACAAGCTTAGACCAGGCAGGTCTCCCAGCTAAAACCAGCCAGCCAGGGTAGGTGTGTTTTGATGCTGGCAAAGGACCGGCATAAACCAGCAAAGGACATAAACCAGCAGGACAACCATCTTAAACCAACATTAACCAGCAAAAGGCAAGCTTAAACCAGCATCCCAGCATATACTGGTTTTCTTCAGCAGTGTACTTTAAAGGTATAGTTCACCCAAAAGATGTTCTAAACGTGTATGACTTTCTTCATTTTGTGCAACACAAAGTAGCCTACGTCTTTTTACTATACAAAAAAGTTTAGTTTTTGTCTATGGTAGTGACTTTCTATTCTCTTTACTGTTCCACAAACCAAAATAAGTCATTTGAAATTGTTTGAGTAGATTAGAATGTTAATTTCTAGGGATAACTGTACTTTTGTCAAATGGTATTAAAGCTCAGCTGGTCTTTCTTAACATGCTCAGTATGATATACATCAAATACACAAAACATTAATATTTAGACAAGGTCTTATTTGTATAATTCACTCATAGATTGGGTTTGAGTGAAAACCCCTTGACTCGTCTCTGCAGGCGTCTATCCTGGCATTTGATCTACAGTCACACTGTGTTGGTTTAAGCATATATCACTGCCACAGTTCCTCAGCACCGGAGGCCTGTTACTGACCTATTCTTTGGCTTATTATTTTACAGACCTATAGCTCTGCTCAGTGATACTGTCATCTCCTCCCCGGGTGATAATTGGCCTAAAAAAATTCTGTGAAGACTGTCAACTCAAATCTACTTATTCAGAGTCAACTCCAGATTATAAATTGCTGGAAAAGTCTGCGTAAAAGTAATGTATTCCAACCTTAAGGTGATCTGAGGGGTTGATATACGGTTGAAATCCTGGTTTGTATATCAAAGAAAGTGTGTTTTTTTTGCAAATTCAGTCACCAGAGAGTACTAGCACATCTTAAACAAAAGCACGCTTATTGATGTCAATTTAAGGTAATCCTAAAATAACTGTTTTTAGGGATACTTGTATGGTCAGAGTTTGAGCTGCTTGATTTATAGCAGCAATGGAGTGTGAAACGACCACCGTCCAGCAGCATTAATCCAGAGCTTCGGTCATAAAAGCGACTGAGAGATGTTGAGAGGAAAAGCCTGAGAGTGGGTTTAAAAGGCCAAAGCCCTAATCTTTCGAGACAGGACGTGTGTCACGGGCTTCCGTAGCTTGGCTTTTCTTTATTGTTGTTTATTGTTGGCCATAAACTCTTGATGATCTTTGGGCCTGTGCGTTCCTCATAAAATGTCATTTAGATCCCTCAGGAATGCAGGGAGCGGGTCAGCATGTGGTTTTTCCCTCCTCTCCGCTTGGCCTGAAGGTAAGAAGACACCTTTGCGTAAGACAGCTTTACAACCCCCCGCCTTCATTCCAGAGAATCAGGCTTTAAGCTGTCTCATGGATTCCATTCCTGTTTATCCTAGCGGTGTGTCAGCCTCCACTGATCCAGAACCGGGATAGAGAGTGTGTTTGTGCCGCATACGCACTTGAAGAAAACATCAGCCGGCTCAGATTGTTTACCTCCACGCATTGTTGCGTTACTTTGTGTGTTCATCAATGTCTGGTCTTGCTTGGCTGAGACAAAGGCCATTACATGCAGTTTAGCTTTCCCACATTAAAGTTTGTGGTGCGGAAGGTGTTGAATGTGAACAGATTGAAGGAATATTCTAGGTTCGGTAGAAGCTGAAGGAATAGTTCACCCAAAAATGAAAATTCGGTCATTAATTACTCAATGTCAACTTTTGTAGTCTTAACCATTTGTACCGACATTACAGAATTTACCTTTTTTTGTTGAACTATCCCTTTAAGCTCAGTAAATGTTGTTTGATTACAACAAAATTAATGTACCTGTACTATTTTCCCGCCTTTTCTTTTAATAACAATTTGGGTTACAGTGTCAACTTCACACTTAAAGTCACTGCGGCAAATCCTAATTTTATTTAACTAAGTGCATTGTGGTTCAATCTTTTTGTTACAACAAAATACCCATAATGCAACACATTTCTCAATCAGTAGTGTGCTATATTAAATTGTAATGTTACTTTAACACGTTTTATTTTTAATTTAGCATGTGGTGCTTTAGCATTCTTGATTTGGTAACTATTTGATTTGATATGCTTTTTTGAGATTTTGGGAACTTTTTTTTTGTTTTTGTAAATTGGTGGTTGGGAATTTGGATATTTTCTTATAATCTAATTCATTTGTTTTTGTTTTAATAAAAATGAACTCCCATGAAATTGGCAACTCGTAAAATAGTTACCTTCTCATGACATTAGACTGGCTTTTAATTTCTATCTTGAAAAGTAAATTTAGCTATTTTGCGTAAATTTAGCACAAATTTGTGTCGAAATAAATAGGTAGTCGAATGATTGATAATTAGAAAAAAAACTAATTTTGGCCTATATTACAGTATTTGTTGAGATGCAACATTGTTCGCAGTTTGCTCTATTGTATGAATGCAGATTTGGTAAAATATGTGTATTAATTCATCCATATTCCAAACATCCTAAATTTGCGTACTGTGCAAAGTTTCCATACGTACTGCAAAAATTGTATAGTTGTATCAAATTTTATCATTTTATACAGGCACGACAACATAAAGCTATAAACCATATAACTCTAAAATGACTGTTAAAATAAAGGATTATTCTTTCCCTCTTTCTCTGTACTAACACTACAAGTTCTTCAAAGTGCTTTTTCCCCAAAAAAGAAAAGAGGTATTAGAAATCATCTGTTCTTGAAATAATTAGTCAACATTACAAATATTGGGATGCTTGGAGTCATGAGGCCTTAGGAACCCGTCCGACGTTCTCGCTTTCCCTTTGCTTTTAGTGTCAAATCTAACATGAGCGCATGTCTTCAGATGTTTATATTATATAGTTGGACGTCCAGCACTTCTGCTCACCGCCCTGTTTGTTCTAGTTATGATTTTAAAAGCTAACGGTGACAGGGAATGGGAAAACAGGGAGTATGTCATCAGCAGAAGCTTAATGGTGATGTTATCTTGATAATTCGTCCAAAATTCTGCAGGCAGGGAGTATGTCTGTGTGTTTTTACCCTCGTTCATCAATCTTTGGGGTCATATTGGAGCACTTTTATGCATCAGATATGATAAAAACCATAATAAGGGCCCTCACTTTTTGTTTGACTGCTACATGAGGCTTCACAGAAGAGTATGCATTCTTCAGACTAAGTAAATGAGGTTTGTTTAACGTGGTTGGTGATGCCAGGTTTTCCTTCTCTAAACCCTCTGCAACACAGTAGCCTTAAAACCCAGTCAGTGCCTAGCATTGTTGGGGGGCCAGTTAACAAATGCAAATGGATGTTAATTCTGTCCATGAAAGATATTTGCTTCATTGCCTTGAAAAGCAGGTAACGGCAAACAATATAAAGTGTCAGATAATGCATCAAAGTGTAGATTAGCCATTAAGTAATGAGCTTAATTAGAGCTCTGGAAATCTCATCCTGTTGGTTTAGGATTTCAGTGCCCAGTTTTGGAAAGTTAAGGGAGTAGTTCACCCAAAATTTAAACTTTGCTAATACTGTACCGTAGCGTCTGAACAAAAGTACAAACAGATGATAAAAACATATACTGTACAACTAATCCACACCACTCCAGTTCATCAGTTAACATCTTATGATTTTTTTAATTATCTATTGATAGGCAACTGATGCAATACTACATTTCTCCAAATCTGTTCTGATGAAGAAACAAACTGATCTAACATCTTGGAGGCCTGAGGGTGAGCAGGTTTTGAGCAAATTTTCATTTTTAAATGAATTCTTCCTTTAAGAAAACCCTAAAGGTGGTAGGTGTCTAAAGGCACTTCTTAACTTTAACCATGTTTCATGCAACCAAATCCAAAGCTGTTAAAACTAAAGAATTTTTGTTTTTGGCTTCTGTACGAACTTTGTTGGCCACTTTATGGCCAACTTTACAAGCCATCACCACATTCTTCTGTCATTTAGATTTAACATTTTAGCTTTAAATGGGAATGTTTTGCTTTTTATCTAGTTTCCTCTTCGCTGTGTGGCAGATTGGAGACCTGTCCTGAGGCTTTTGTTTTGTCTACAGCCCCAGTTGAGATTTTGGGATGTTTCCTACTCGAAGGGGTCAATCTACTGCTGTAGTTTAATGGAGGGAGATCCCACGGGCCTTCAATCAGATCTAATGAGCCTTCCATTAAAAGTCATAGTTAGATTTGAAATCGAGCATTCTGGGATACTCCAGACATGATGAGGTCATCATGTATTGCCACAGGAGGTTAGCTGGAGAGATGCTGAGAGGTTTCTAGTGAGAGCGTAGGTCATCCTGAACATGTATTCAATTAATGCACAGTTTAGTGGATCTGTTCTGGTATTTATTGTTTGTATTTTTTATTTGGTTTTACACACATGTTGACAGCTGCACGACTTGAACTGATTGATTGAAATTGCTCTAGATTTGACAGGAAACTATAGCTAATTCAATTAATTTACGAACCTCAGGGAATCATTCAACCTCATTCAACAAGTACATTGTGGGTCAGTTCGAAAAGTGAAAAAGTACCCATAATATAACAATAAATGTTCACGCAGACAGAAATATGCTATACTGTTAACACAATATAAAAATCCCATTGTTGTTAGTTTTTTTCTTCATGAGAAATCACAAACTTAATTTGTTTTTTAGGTTAGTTTTATTATACTCTCATAGTATTTACCAATTTTTTCGAATGAGTTTTTATGTTTGTTTTGTGGTCTGTATTAAAATAATAGTTTGCTCTGTTGTATACTGTGGGTTCTGGCAAATTTACTAGTTGTAACACAAGGAATTTGCATAATGTTGACAGTACGCTTACTTATGGAAGCCTGTTTTCTCCACTGAATAAAAAAGGTTATTGCAACTTTTTTTAATCTCTTTTTAATTCTACATTTTTATAGTTTTTTTTTTCTCAGAATTGCCTGACACAACACTTCCGACTTTTTTCTTAGAATTGTGAGATAGAAATTTCTAATTGCGAATAATAAAGTCAGAATTGCGAAATATAAAGTTGCACATTATAATTTTCAATTGCAGGTTTATATTATGCAATTCAGACTTGTTTCTCAGAATTGTGAGATATAAAGTCACAATTTAAAACTTGCAATTGCAAATTTTGAATCGCGGTTTATAACTTTACAGCAGTTTATAACTAAAGTTTATATGACGCAATTCTGGCTTTTTTCTCGAGTTTATGTCACAGTATATTACAATTGCAAGTTGTCAAGTCAGAACTGCGAGATATAAAGTCACAATTTATAATTTGCAATTGCAAATTTATTTCGCACAATTCTGACTTTTTTCCTTCAGAATTGTAAGATGTTAAATCACAATTTACAACTCGCAAAAACAAGTTTATATCTCGCAATTCTGACTTTTTCCCTCATAATTATAACAAACTTCTAATTTGCAATTGCGAGTTTATATCGCAATATATATCACAATTGCAAGTTTATAAGTCAGAAATGCAAGATATAAAGTCGCAATTTATAACTCGCAATTGCAATTTTAAATCTCACAATTCTGTGGAAAAAATAAGATTTGTGAGATAAAAAGTCACAATTACCTTTTTTAATTTTTTTTTGCGCAGTGGTGGAAATGGGCTTCTATACTTTGTATAAATTGTAAAGGTAAAGTTTCTGAAGGAGCGGCACATCGACAGCCGTGAAGCCTCACAGACGCTGCAGGTTTCTTCAGCTCACATCATAACTCCTGAACAGAGGCTCTCAGAGTCTGACATCCTGCTTATGTGATGTCGAGTGAGTCTGTTCCTGGATTTCTGTCAGCCGCTTCCACGATTTAGAGCTCGGAGGCGTTCGCTCGTGTGATTTACAGATGGGCAAACTTCACACATCTGTTAGTGTACACTTACTTTAAAAGACTAATGAAGCTGATGAGTCCTCCCCTGGGTGGGAAGGAAGTATTTGTCCTGCGCTTAAAGAGAAAATCCTGATGGCCTCTAGTTAAAAGTGTTTATCTTTGAGTGAGTGCCATGCATCACAAACAAGCCCTCACAGCTCAGGATGAAAAGCTGAAGGTTTGGAGTTAAGCCAGAAACTTCAAGACCTTCAAAACCTGAGCCTGTGATCATCGGGCTGTAGAGAGAAACTGTCCTCCTTCATTCTGATGTATTTCTGTTAATTATGACAGATTCTCTGATTGGTGTCAGATTTTGACCTGAGAAATATTCAAAAGTCTTTACAAGAGATCTGTGGCATGTCTAGGATAAGAAATGTGAAGTGTTGTCATTATGACTTGAAATTATGTAGTTTTTGTACTCTTCTTATCAAAATATTCATAAATATGTGTAGATTTTGTATATTTATTATGAACACAGAAATGCACAAAAAATAATAATTTCACAAAAGTAGTGATAGTAAAAATAAATGATAATAAACAATAATAATAATTTATTCTCCTATACCCGTTAAGAATAATAATAAAAAAATATGTTAATACATGCTGCGCATTTTATGTGATGTTTCTTTTCTTTCGATAAGTAATAATGTTTTCCTGAAAGATTGTACGTTTTAGCCAATATTTTATGTTTTCACATGCTCTCTAACAAGTCAGGTCAAATGTAACCATCACTTTTATATGTCACTGGTGTTTCCTTCATGAACTCTCTGCATGATAAATGGGTTTAAAAATGATGAACCTATAACATTTATGTAAGGATAATGGTAAAAATGTTTTATAGTCATTTTCTCAGCTGCTCCGTAACCTTTAGGATTGAATCATATGTTTATGGACTGTTCTGAATGTGTTCTAGACAAACATGCATGCGTTTGTTGCAGAATTTATTGTGACAATAACAGATGATAAATTAAAAAATGTCAAAGAACAAAATAATGTGTGTGAAAGCTGTTTGCAATTTCATTGAAAAATGGCCAAAACAGGCCATTTCTTCTGGCTGTCTGTTAAACGCTGCAGACAGAAACACTGTCCAGTGTCCAGAGCCTTGACCTGACAGAGTCCACTCACGCTTCAGGGCTTCATCACTCCTGTGTCCAGCTGCTTTTGTCAGACATACTACGACGGGTCCAGCAGCAAAGATCAAGTGTCAGGTTTGGTGCTTATGATTCGGCATTTGCATTATTGCGCCTTGATTTAATTTGAGCCTATTTTATTTTATTGTGATTCACTAACTTTTATTAATTTGCTCATTTTATTTGATGGTACTCTTATTATTTAGATATTTATTTTTTCACATTTTTACGTCTGAGACTTTTAGTTAAGTATATGTACATTTTTGTTTTCAGTTTTTCTGTTCTGTTTTGCTTTGTTCAGTTTAGCCTTTTGTTTTCAATGTAGCATTTTTATGTCTGAGATTTTGAGGTTTTGAGATGTGCAGTCTATAACAATATAAAAATTTATTTTATAAGTGTCTTAAATAGCAAAAAATCATGATTTCTTTTTTTATCCGCATTAGTCAGTGTATTTTTTGTGATCATGTATCAATGTTCAATCAAAATATTTACTTTTCTTTTGGCAACAGTTTATCCATTTTATTTATAAAAGTCCTAAATAGTTACTTACTTAATTCTACAACATTAAAGTATTTGAAAAACAATAATTTCTTAGAAAAAAGTGTGTCTCCAAATCTTGTCAACTCTGTTACCACACCATATTTTCCTTTAAATTAGTGGAATTATCTCAGAATTGTGGAAGTTACAGGAAATGATGTCACTTTCATGCTCTGAAAAGTATCTATGCTCTCTCTGAGAAAATGTTTAAATCTAAAAACTTCTTACACCGAGAGTTAATTTTAAAACATCAACTTACCACAATGTTACCACAATATCTAAAGGAAAACAGAATTTATTACTGATCTCACATGACATTGGGTTATTTAAAGCTCTTTTAATCATGTTTTCATTAGTGTCATGTTTTCTTAGCATTTATACCAGCAAGTGGAGTTTTTGGAAAAAGTTAAATAAAAATGTCAATTTTGTTACTATTGTCTCCATTGTAGGACAACCTAGGTAACAGAGTTGATGGTGACAGACGGGGACACCAAATGTACCCGCAATTATAAAATAAGTCATATATTATTTTTAAGCCATATTATTTTATATTATTATTTTAACGTGCTAAACAGTTTTATTTTTAACAAAGCAAAACAACAAAGAAAAATACACAACCAATAAAAAAAAATCCCACACATTGTGCAATTTACTTTCTGTCTCGCGCATCTCTGGACGGCTCAGTTTGATCCGCGCGGGTGAATGTGCGACGCTCGTCTCCTCGTCACTCAGTCCTGTGGCTGAAATTGTGTTGTTTTTGTGCTCTGACTGAGTGACATGTGTTTTCTCTGACTAGTGGTGAGTGGCTTTAACACTATATCTGCCTCCTTGGCTTTGTTTATTGCTTTTGGCTGTCGACTCACAGAAAGAGACGCGACTCTAAACGAAAGGGTTTACTGATAGTCGGGCACTTTTGGCTGCTAAGTAATGTTCAGGTCGTACACTGAGTAAAATTACACGTTTTATCCCCTTACTCACTGTTTAGATGGTGCGATAAAAGTGAATTGGTTTATTTGAAAAGAGTCTTTCACTGAACTGACCTTAATTCAAGGCCTGCAGCATTTCCCTCCTCATTAGCGCCTCTAAGCAGCCAGAAAATGTGTTTTGTGTCCAGTCCCGGCTCGAGATCTGTCATAAAAAGGGGGAATATTAATTGGCTTAAAGTTTTAGTTGGCAGTTAGTTGAGAATAATGTCATATATCCGCGCCTGCATGAATGATGTGGATAATCATGACAAAAGCTTTCGAGCACTTTAGAAACAATAAACCGTGAAATTAAAGTCTCAGTCGGCGAGTGTGAGTTATGAGAGAAAACAAGGTCATGAATTCCTGGTTTGTTACAAGTTTTATCAAGAGCATAGATGTATAACATTTTTATATTCAAGAACTCACACAAGAAATTTAATTTCTTGCTCCATTCATCCCAAAACTGCAGTTTAATGAACTTCACTTTACTCCCAAATTCTTTTGAAGGTGTTGAAATGTTGCAAGCTGCACATGATTTACACAGCCAAGTTGTTTCAGTGAAGTAACTGGAGAAAGCAGTATTGGCAGCTGATGTTTTTATGGTGCGTCTCTGACCTCTTCTGTCCAGACTCTTTGCAGGTCACCGGAGCAGATTAACTTGTGCTGGATTCGTCTCGGAAAGGTGAGCAGCTACAGCACACCTGATTCTTAGCTGTCTCTATAGGACCTGCCATAATATCTCTGACCATAAAAATTAATGACCACTTATCACATTTCTGACCCTCATATATTGATTTCAGACACACACACACACACACACACACACACACCCTCTCATCTCCGATGTCCCTCTGCAGCTACTTTTTATTCCTGTGTGTGCATTCATGTATTTAAGTAAATAAGGTCATTTTATCTATTTATCTTAATCTTTTTATTTAATTTAATTTTATTCTTTTTTTATGTTTCTGAATAAATAAGGTGAAGCTTGTTTTATTTTATTATTTTTTTAGTATGCATGTGTAATTGTTTTATTATGCATATTTTTTATGTGAGGATATGGGTTAATGTGAGTTACTTTTAGTTTATGCATGTTTATGCATTCATACACATGAGTATTTAAGTAAAGTATCTTTTTTTAAAATTTTGTGCATTTTTATGTGTAAGCATTTTAGTTAATTAGTTATAATTCTGTTATGTATATTTATTTTCATGCATGTTTTTTTATTGTTTCAATAGGTATAGCTTAATTCTTTATTATGTATTTTTCAGCATGAGGTAATTTGTTGTGGACTTATTTTGTGTGCATTTTATGCTTGTTTTCTTTCTGTGTGAGCATTTGTGTTAATTAGCTGTAGCTTTTGTTAATGTTTTTTATTTTATGTTTATGTATGGTTTATTTGAGTTTAAGGGTAGCTTATTTTTGTGTTTTCTTTTATTACGCATGTGTATTTTTAAATAAGTGAATTATTTGTGGCTTCATTAATTTTATTTTATGTGCTTTTTGTGCATTTTTCTATGTGAGCATATGAGTTAATTAGTTAGCTTTTGTTTTTTATTTTATTTTGTGCATATGTTTTTTTAAATTTGAGTTTAGTTGTACTTTCTTTTGTTACTTCCTATTTTTTATTTGATGCATTTAATTTGTGATGAGTCATTTGCCTTTCCTTTTGAGAGCATTAAAATTAATTAGGTTGTAGATTCAGTTTTTTTTTAATAATTTTATTTTATGCATTTTCATTTTTGTGAGAGCTGTTAAGTTCATTCGTTGTAGTTGCCAATTTTAATTTAATTTAATTATTATGATGTGTGAAGTAGCATCTAACTTTTAAAAAAAGTTGTGATTGTTAATCTAAACTCTAAAGCTTGTATTTATCACAGAATTAATCTCTGGCATTGTTTCCTTATTCCGTCTTTTAAAGTCATAGATCTTCTGACCTGGGATCAGTGATTTCTTGGCCTTCATAGTTCACTATTTTTCTGATTTCCCAAATCGCTTTACACCATTAAGACCGATCAGTCTCTGATTATAATAGCTCTAGCATGATGATCTGCACCTGATATTGACGTTAACCCCTTTCAATCTAAAGTGTCTCCTCTTCCTGTTTAGCTTTGGAGGTCGTAAGTTCAAGTAGGTTTGCTAAGTGTGAACGCAGCAGAGTTCAGATGCTCTGGATTGGCCTGACATCACGTCACTGTGCTTAAATAGGAAAACGGCAGTGCTGATGTTAAAAACTAATACTCCCAGACTGCATTAGAATCTGCTTTTTTCAGCCCCACTTGTTTCCTCTTCTCAGCAAAGCTATATATCTTTGCGAAAGAGTTGTCAATGCCGCCCACTCAAGCCTTGATGATTAAATTTATTTGGGATTTGGAAATAAACTCTGGACTGATTTGGGCTCCAGTCTGCTCTGTTTAAGGCAGATATCTCCCAAAACGCCATGTAGCGCGCTAGCACGTCAACATATTCCAGCTTCGCTAGCAATTAGCGTCAAGCAGATGTCTAATTCAGAGCGTTGTGTTTTTAAAATCTTGCCTTTTTCAGGGTGCGGTGAACCCAGTGGAATTGTGGGTGTAGAAGCAGCTGGAACAAAAGAAACAATGTTTCCAAATTACTGATGTTTTATTGTGAAGCAAAACTTTATTTATGTTGGCTAGCATATTAGCATTGAGAAAGATTTGATGCTAAATCTACTCTCATGAAAATTAACTGTGGTTTTATTTCAGTAATAGTGTAGTAACTATGGTTTCATTATGGTAAAAGTATAAAAAACATATCACAGTAAAAGTGTAGCAACCATGTTTTTTTTGCAGATTGATTACAATTTGGACAGTTTTACTACAAATATAATGGTAATACTAAGGTTAGTGTATCAAAATTATGGTTAGTAGTTCCCACAATAACCATGTTTTTGTGTGTGTATGTGTGGTAAACTGGTTAATTTTTATAAAGTTTACCATGGTTTAACCATGTTTTTATATTTTATTTGTAAATCCCGTAGAAAGTGTTTTAAGGTGTGGCTTTTACTGTGGTAAACTTGTGTAACTGTGCTGCAGAATGTGCTTGCTTGTTCTCTGTTGAGTATGACGGAGCAGAGTGGATTCTGGGAGTGCCGGCAGTCACTCAGGCGTGTCTGTGTTCAGTGATCTGGGTGGTATGAGATGAGGGTGAGCAAACGCTGATCTGTTTTACGCCACTCCATACGTAGCACTCACAATACGGCTTCTGTCCACCACATCTATACATCTCTGAAGGCATTTCTCTGCTAACAGTTAACGCACCTGCGGACATGTAAACCTTCCATAACTGGGTGGAAGTTCATGACATCATGATTGCTCTGGACAGTATTTATCTTTTCTGAAAAGTGAGATGGAAAATTTATTGTCAGCTTCCAAGGGTGTTCTGAGTGGTTGCTAGGGTGTTATTATGCGGTAGATGTTGTTTTCGGGGGATTGCTAGAGTATTACTATATGGTTGCTACGATAGATGCCAGGGTGTTGCATTCCGGGTAGCATTAAGGTGTTCTGAATGGTTTCAACATGTTTAGTTGAAAGGTTGTTTCTTGAGTGTGGTGTGCCAGGGTGTTGCTATACGTTAGCTACTTTGAAGCTCTGAACACTATGAAGGTGAAAGTGTGCTGAGCGGTATGTAACATGTTGCTATGCGGTTGCTAGGATGCTATGGGTGGTTTCCACAAGGCTGTTAAGGTGTTAAATCTTTTTTCAGAGTTGAAGGTGAATGCTAAAGTGTGCTGCTGAGTGGTTTATAGCATGCAACTATGATGCTGCTAGGGTGTTACTATGTGGTTGTTAGGATGCAAAGTGTTCAGAGTGGTTTTTAGCATACTATAGTAGTTGCTTGAAGAGACTAGGCGGTTGCCAGGGTGGTGTTGTGTGGTTGATAGGATGTCCTGGGTGGTTGCTGTGGTGTTGCTGGAAAGCTCTGGGTGGTGTTCAGAGTGGATTTTAGCATGTTTCTATGGTAGTGGCTAGAGCATTTTGGATGGTTTCCAGGGTGTTGCTAAGTGGCTGCTAGGGTTCAAAAAGTTGAAAAAGCCAATAAAATAATTGTAATTAATTTATTTTACATTATGTAATCAGTTGCTACCCAGTTATATATAAACTAGGTTGTGTAAATCATTAGGACCGTTTTACATCAAAATTATACTTGTGGTTTTGACAATAAATCATGTTGTAATCTAGCTTATGACTTACACACACAGACCCGCTGATGCAGTTTGCTTGTTGTTCTTCGGGGACAATGCATACTGACAGAATCTCTAGTGGCTTCCTCTATATAGTCTGGAACAGTTGTTTATGCCAAAAGATGATCTGTGTAATGCAGACAAATCTCAGGAAACCATCTATAGATGATCTTACCCAGAAAAACCTGATGTCATGTTTCAGCAGGCATTTTCAGTGTAGCAGATTTGTAAAATAACACAGAGATAAACATACTGGAAGACATATGTGTTGGATCAGGGCTTGAGAAACACTCCTTCAGAAGTAGATTAAATTAGAAACCAGAGGCCTACAAAGCTTACAGTCTGTTCGCATTCACACCTTTGAGCTTTGAATATTTCACAGAGGCTGAAGGCTTGGGAATAACTTGGGAATTCTTTCTGGATTTCTTGATATGGTTTTTGTCTTTTAGATCCTAGAGACAGCTTTGAGCGCGATCCAGGAGTGATTGTCAGGGGTCTGGCTCATGGATTCATAGATTCATAGCTCTGACTCAGGTTCAGTGTTCATTCAACCTCTCGGCTTTTCTCTTTGTGAGAACATTGATGTTTGGGAAGAAGCAGACTCAACTCTCGACCTCTCTTTTTCTTGCAATTAATCAATGACAATAACATGTCTATGACAGTGAAGGTCTAGTTTAAAACATGAGCCAAGCTTTTAGTAGTGCACGCACAGTAAAACCAAAACTTTTATGCATGTTTTACTTACTCTATATGTCTCTTGTGTAACTATGTTTTCCTTTTAAAAATCACCATTGTTATACTTAGTTTCCCAGTTTGAAGTTGAAAGAGCCCATCAAAATGAATTTAAATGTTTCTTTATAGATACATATTCAATTATAGTAAGTAAAAGAAATTGTAGTGTAATGTACCACAAAAAAACTTACATATTCAAGTCATTGCATGTATGATTTACTTTCTTGTTGTAGTTACTGAATACAACAATAGTTGTAGCGTAACTGTTCTTTCAGCACCAACCGGAACAAAAACCAGCCTGAAATATTTAGTTTGTATGGAAGCCCGTTTCCGCCACTTTGAGGAAAAAATATAATTCTGTAAGTCATAATAATGAGAAACTTTCTCATAATAATGACTTAGTATGTCATAATAATGAGAAACTTTCTCATTATTATGAGTTAATATATTATAATATTCATCTGGGAAAAAAATATTTATAACGAGAAACTTTCTCATAATAATGACTTATCATCTCATAATAATGACTTATTTTGTCATAATAATGACTTATTTTCTCATAATAATGACTTAGTTTCTCATAATAATGACTTAGTTTCTCATAATAATGACTTAGTTTCTCATAATAATGACTTATCATCTCATAATAATGACTTAGTTTCTCATAATAATGACTTAGTTTCTCATAATAATGACTTATCATCTCATAATAATGA
>JAUCNO010000460.1:7225189-7237912 GCA_032353835.1 Enteromius viviparus
ATGAAAATATCTTGCTCTGACATATCTTAAAACATGTCAGTGTCATTGTTCTGTGTTAAGATGCACACCTGTAATATACAAGGCATTTTTGTAAAAGTTGCTTAAATATCTTAATTTAACTAATGCCTAGTCCTGGCTTTTATTTATTTCTTCTTTTACAACATTTAAGTGAACACGATTGGTGTTAAATTCAAGCAGGAGTGTAGTTACTGAAATCCCTTGACTTTCTGGAAATAATGTCAGAAAGGTGGCCATAAAAATCATCAAACAGGAAGTACGCTACATCTACTTCAAATTGACCAAAATCAGCCTACAGTGACATGGGATTTATACAAAATTAATGTTAAGGATATAAATCTTATAAATAAACAGAATCTGTTCTAAACTATCAAGTTATATTCACGATGCATTTTTTTAATCGAATTTTGCAATAATATTGTTAAAAATATTTTCTATTTGAAGAAATCTTTCCCTTTTGTTTCTGCTACGAAATTCCACTAATGTCGGCTTTATGACGTGACTGTTCCCTTTAAAAACAAACACAAATGACGAATGAACTCACCACCTAATTCAAACAAAATTCCTCGCACTATCAATACTTCAGTACTGTATTGGACCTATCGTGCAGGAACAATATTGATTTCTGAAATGAAAAATTGTTAAAACATTAGACAGATCGCTGGGAACGACCCACAAGAATTGCCTGGTAGCCTGTTTGTGTGGCAGCCTTTGGCGAATGGTGAGAACGATCTTTCAGTGTTATCATAACTGGCATTTGTCATAAATCAGCATTGAAGCCTCTCATTGACCCATGTCTGAGTCCAATATAACCGAGATTTACACAGCGAGGAGGGCAGTGAGGTGTCAGTGATCCCACGAATTCTTCTTCGCTGGGCACACGGTTCTGCATCAAATCTACTGACTCTGGCACGACATGAAGAGGAACACGTTTATACAAATAATTAAACCCAGCACTCTTTTACAACCCATGTTCAGGCTGGAGCCCAAACAAGAAGGTAATTTGTTCCACATGTTGGTATCAGGCCTGAAATACAGTGTTACATGATTGCACCTTTCAGCAGGGGTCTTAAAAGAGAAGAAAATACTTGATTTCCATTTGCCATAAAATTACGAGACACAACAGCCAAACAAATCAAATCCCTCTGGAAAAAAAAATATGGTAGGCCTTTACAAAGATAAGCTGGATATTGTTGAGTGAAGAGCCAATAAATCTGCAGCTCATAGGTCAATGATTCATGACTTATAATAAAACGTTTCAGAGCGGTTTCTGTGTAGTATTCTGAAATATGAATCATTTTATGATATTTACTTGTAACTCGCACGTCCAGCTCGTGCTTGATAAACAAAGCGGATACTTATGCGGTAAGTCCGATTTTTTATGCTACCTAATGAAATGCAGATATTTTTAATGACTCCGTTATTGATTTAATGTGTAAAACCGAGCACTTGTTAAACCTAACAAGCTATAATTAAGTTCAACCTCGCACCGTCAGTCTCTGAAGGGATAAAATTAATGGAAGGATGGTGCTCCTTAGCAAACCTGTTGCTAAATATCTCAGGCGATCACCGAAGGGGAAAAAAGTACATGCAAATAAGCTATTTATCGTTTTGAAAACAAATGAAAGTAAGCCTATGTGACCAGCAAAACTCTAAAACTGTGTCTTGTATATAAAAAATCCCCCACACATTTAACGTTTATATGTTTTTTTTTAATAAGATTTCATGTACGCATACTAAGATATTGCTCTGACGTTTAATATAAAGTGTGTATTGCAGCGGCTGGATTTGAGCGTCACCGCTGACATCTAGCGGTTGGTTTGAGCAACACAAAACGTTCAGACAACTCATTACATTTAACTAACACAAAACCACTCATAAGGGTCAATTTTTTAAAATTGATATTTAAACATCATCTGAAATATGAATGAATTAGTTTTTTTTTCTTTTTTGGTGTATGTTAGGATAGGGGACAATATTTGGCTTTGATGTATTAACACTCAGAAACCTGGGGCAGTAAAATTGTACACCTACCCCCAGTTTTACAGACAAGGTTTAATCTAGTCCAATACTAAATTGCATGTTTGAGCTGTCTTGATGAAAATATCTTGCTCTGACATATCTTAAAACATGTCAGTGTCATTATTCTTTGTTAAAAGCATTTTTGTCATCTTTAAGTTGCTTAAATATCTTAATTTAACGAATGCCCAGTCCTGGCTTAAGCTAAGCCCCATTTGTGAAACCGGGCCTTTAAGTACTACCTTTAAACTACCAAAATGGACCATTTAGATACAAAAGGTGACAGATTCTGCACCATTATTTCTGAGCGTGTATAGTAGCAAATGTACAAATTTTGCTTTACTTAATATCCCATTGACTTCTAGCTTAAAGCAGCAGTGTATTGTTGGCTATTGCTACAGACATACCCATGGTTTTGTGCTCCGGCGTCACGTTCTGTGTGTATGGTGTACAAACATGAATTAGATTATCTGTCATTTGTAGATTAAAGTTTTTATAAACTGTCTAAATATTATCAGCCTGAAGTTACATACACATTATAGAGAGGTAACATTACCAGTCGACTGAAGAAATTAGCAATGCATTTGCTTTCATTTTTACTGGGCCGGCTCAGTCCTGATAATACACATTGTGGCCAAACGCTTGTGTGTATTTATATCTGAGGAATGTTCTTTAGGAAACGCGGAACTGTTTATTTTCTAAATAGAAAGACCAATGGGATCGTCTAAATATAGAGCTGTTCCAGAAAAGATCTTTGAAGGCGAATCGAGAATAGGCAGGATTTTGTAAACAATGTGGGAAACGTGCGAGCATCATGGGATTATTTCCCAGCATTCTCATGTCGAGGGCCAGAGTTAATTGCGTAATATTGTTTTTGAAGTCCTGACAGAAATGAAGCATGAATGCTAATGAATGCAGGCTTTGTGTTTATCTGTTCAGACGGCAGCAGGCCCTGCTAAAACACACGCAGCCTACGCGTTACAAAATCTTCCCTTTAATTTGCGCAAACTTTTTCCAAATGAATCCTGTCTTCTGAGTTCTTTGGATTAGGCACAAAATTGTGCCATTTTTCTGCAATGCGGCCTGGATCTTTAAGGATCCTCGAATTGACAGAGTTGAATAAAGTTAGGGGGCCACTGGGTCGATGAGGTAGCGGCGTTTCCGTGGAAACAAATCCACATAGTCACATGACCACACACTAATGAATATTCTCACCAGCTCCTTGCAGAACAAGCAGTTTGCTGGTCACTTTTGGCCTTTGTCATCGGCAGCATGAGTCTAACGGGGATCGATCTGCCTCTTAACGTGACGGCTTTATTGAATCCAAACGACACAGAAACTCAAGCCGCCCTCTATGGTGAGTAAACAGCGTTTTAACTCGTGAACATGCTCCTATCATATCCTACATATCATCTTTAACAGTATGTTTTGTCATTTCAACCCGAGCAATATCTATTTTTGACATTTCTCACACAGAAGTCAAGGTGTTCAACATCACCCTTTGCTCGATAGCTCTGTGCATCCTGACAGTGTCAGGAATCATCAGCTGTATCTCGTACAGAAGACACCGAAGGTGAGTAAAAAAATCTGGTAACACTTTATTTCGATATTCCACTTTAGACATTCTACTAACAGCAAGTAACTTTGCTACTACATGTTAGTTAGCTAATAGAGTATTAGACTGTCTGCTTAATAACTTCTACCACTTTATTTTAATGGGTTAATAACATACTAACTATGTGAGAAACTCTGCAAGTATGTCAACTTATTCTACTAACCCTAAAAGTCTGCAATGAGAGCTAGTAGACTAGACGCAGTTGAAAATGAATGAGAATTAGTTGACATGTAGTTAATTATAGTTAGTAGAATGTCTGTAGTGGATCAAAACAAAGTGCAACCAGAAAGTCAATGGCAAGAACAGTTATATTTCAGTGGTTTTAAGTTCTCTCATAATAGTATTATTCCCCTGAGAGACTTTGCATTCACTTCCTAAAACACTGAAATGTTCCTCCTGCCTCACTTTTGCCATCACAACATTTTGCAAGGGAATTCAAAAGCATTCAAATGTACTTCTTTTCATTGCTTTGAGCGTCTTTTGCATTAAAATATAGATTTCCTCCTACCAAATATTATTTCCAATCACACAAGTTTAGCAAATTAATGCAGTTTCTTGAAATCATTTGAAATATTGTATTGTTTCAATGTTTTATTTGCTCACAAAACGTGTGCGTTCTCTCACAAAAGTAATGTGCTCCCCTAAAAACCTTTTTCCTTACAAAAGGGAGACAGCCAAATATATGAAAATGTAAATATTGAAGACACTATATATTATCCAAATGTGTTGCAAGTGAATGCAGTTTTTTTTTTTGAGAAAACAAAAAATTGTCATCAAATGCAAAAGCATTGCGATATAATTTACTTCAAAACTAAATGCAACGTTTTTCAGGGTAGTGCAAAGCTTTAGCGAGCTAACAAAGTTTCTGAGAAAAACAATGCTTTTGGCGTAAGAATGCACATTTACTCAGAGAAATGCACATTTTTGCAAAATTTTCAGAGAACAACAATTTTGCAAATGCGAGTGAACAAACGTTTTTCAGTGACATCCAATAATTTTGTAAGAGAAAGCTAAGTTTGCAGGGGAATGCAATGTTGTTGAGGAGAACGCAAACCTTCCGCAAAGTTGGAAACGCAAAACATTCGAACAAACGGGAAGATTTTCAGGGAAACTAAATACTTAATAGCGCAAATTTAGAAACGCTAAACTTGCGCGAGCAAATCCCAAGATTTTCATGGAAACTTTAAAACCTTTGCAAAAGAGTGCAAACTTGGAAATGCAAAGATTTTCAGGGAAACAATATTTTTGCAAGAGCACGTAAACATTTTGATTGAAGTTTTGTGACTGAATGCAAAAGCTCTGAAATATTCCTTCCCATCAACATCTGTTTTTGGTCAAAACCATCTTATTGGATCCTAAATTGTGTCTATTAGCTCTAACAGTGCATGTCTTTGTGTTACAGGAAGTGTAAACGGGCTCGTGTCTATGAGAGCGCCATATCTATTGAGGTTCCTGAAGAGCCTGTGGGTGTTATGTGCGTGAGGAAAACCCATAGTTTCCGTAACCCGCTCGCCCTGTTCAGAAGACAGGAGGGGCTGAAGGACAACTCGCGCATCCACTACATTTACACCAACCCCCTGCCTGTGGGACACGAGGAGGACAGGACGCCCCCTCACACCGTGTCCATACACTCTCCACTCACACTGCAGGACTACGCCAGCGACCCCCGCAGCGGCATCATCCTGGCCCCGCCCATCTTTTACATGCAGCTGTAGAAAGCTAGTGTTTAAAGGACAGTTTGCACACTGCCATATCATCCCAAACTCGTATCATGCTCTTTCCTGCACAGAACCCAAAAAGAGACGTTTAGCAGAATGTTCAAGCTGCTCTTTTTCTGACAAATGTAAATAGGAACGCTGTGTATCTTTTTTTTCCACACTGTTTAATTGGCTCATAAAACAGCTGATGAAAGCCTGCTTTACAAAAGAAGCTGAAATTTTAAGGATATCCACCAGAAAAGCAGATAGAGACCAAGACTGAGAGAGAACGACAGGGGAAAAAGTCTCTGGCGATCAAAGGCAAAAAAACAAAACAAAAAAAATCAATCAACAATATTTTTACACAATTGGCTGAGTTTCTCGGATCAGCCAATCCAGAGTCTCCTTCTTGCCTTGCCGCTCAAGCTCCGCCCCAATCGTGTCCCGGCATGTCTTGTGGTAGTCATTCACCCAATCACGCTGCAGGAAGAAAGTATATATTATTATTATATGTTATCAACCTTATTCTTCACAAAAATAGGCGTGGACATTTGTAAACTATGGGTCTTGCTTTCAACCATTTTTAGTTTTATAAAACTTGTTTGACATTGTTTCTTATATTATTTTAGAGTATCATCTTAATTATGAACACACTGGTTTGTAAAGTTTTAGCGTTTACTGCATGTTGGCATGATTTCCCTATAGCAGCTAATGAACCTTACTTCCACGTACGGGAATAAGGTGGATATAAGAAGTCACTTCATTGAGTTTTAATAGATTTATTTACTCAGATGTTGTGAATTATCACACAGTAGCGGTTGCAAGCATTCAGTACACGTCCATTTTTACATATATGCTGATGTAATAAGATAATGTATATTAGCTAATCGTAATGTAATAATGTACATATTGTCATTAAACACGCGATCAAATGTAGCCAGAAACAAATGTCTTTTTTTTGCATTTGCTAGCTTGTCCACAAGGTGGCGACACAGACCTGTGGTTTCAGTCAAAAACAAAACTGAGGGAAAAAAAGAAAAAGTACAGGAGACGCATCTGCAACAGACGCGTAATAGACTTTGAAAGGTTGTGCGTTGGGCTTTAGACAGCTTTAATCATTCGTAGAACATTTATCAGATTTAAAAAATAAATCCTTTGTAACAAACAATGTTTGTGAGACCTTTTTTGTTTTGCAAACAGTCTAGTTAGCATGCTAATCTGGGGGGGGGATGTATATGCAACCCCATTTATTTATTTATTTTTTGCTAAAAACAGAAAACCCATGTTTTAGCTGTTTATTTACACAACTGGTTTGGGGGCCTGAAAGTTTTAGAAAGTAATATCATCATATAATACATCAAATGTGAATGTCATTGCGTACTCAATATATACGTGTAAGTGTAAGATTTCTCTCACCAACATAACCTGGCTCAAATAATACAGCGTTTAAGTTCCTTTTTTTTAATTTTAAGTTTAATTTTTAAAGGAAATCAGTTTCACTTTATATCAGGTGGCCTGTACTACTATGTAATTGCATTTAAATTAATCATTTAATACAATGCACTTATTGCATTTTTACATTGTACTACATCTAGAATTAGATATTTATTTAAATATATTTACATATATATATATATATTGACCCATCGCATACCCGTATCCCACCTCAATAGCAGCAAAAGGCTTTTACAGTACAATATGAACACAATAACTACATTATATTTAAATAAAAAACACTGTCGGCCTGCTTTTACCTCCTTCTGTGTGAGCAGGTCTCTGTTGATCATCTTCAGCTGGATGGGGACCAAAGTGAGGGCTTCAAACGTCAGACTACCTCTGTTTCTGTAGTTATACTGAGAGAAAGAAAGGGAAAAGCTGAAATATCATGCTTTAGATCTCTCAAAAGTACATTAACATTTTAATTAGATATAAATATGAACACATTAAGGTGTGATTTTATGCAGCCATTACTTTAGTTTTGGCAGGAATAACCAGGACAACGTTTTCTATCCGAATGCCAAAAGATCCATCTTCATAGAATCCAGGTTCTAGTAAAAAGACACAAATTTGCCTCAGAATTAATATTATTATTTTTTTTACAATGTTCTAGAATAAGGAGCGAAAATAATAAATGATTAAAGCACACCCGTACCATCGCTGACAATCATTCCAGCCTCCAGAGGTTCGTCGGCAAATGTTTTGTAGCTGATGCCACACGGACCTTCGTGCACATTAAGGAAACATCCCACACCGTGGCCGGTCCCATGAAGATAGTCCAACCCAGAGTCCCAGAGAGCAGCACGAGCAAACGAGTCCAACAAGTGACCTGAACCCATGAGTACAGTCCACTGAGACTACACGATTCTTCTTAACCTCAATCCTAAAACTGCTTCAAGTGTCTGATTCTCAGCTCTTACCTTTGGTTCCATTGGGAAAAACAGCAGCGCTGACAGCGATGTGTCCTTTTAGGACATATGTGAAGCATTCCTGTGAAGATCAGAGAAGGACACAATTAGAACGGGTAGACCAATAGTTCTTATACTGTAATATTGGAAGATTAAGTAGGTTAAGTAAAATTAAAAGAAAATAAAAATTATTTACCTTCTCATAATCAGTGGGTGTGCCAAAATGGACAGTACGGGTCACATCTGTAGTTCCATCTCTGGATAGAGATGAAAAAAATATAAAAAAAATAAAATTTCATAGTATATATAATTTGTATTTATTTTTCTATTTATTTATATATAATATATACACAACCAAAGTAATCCATCAATACAAATATAAATCTATAAACTATTTTATTTACATTATTATACTTAAAGAGACAGCTACATTGACAAAGACTTAGGTTGACTGTGATGTGATTTCTCCTGAGCTGTGTTTTTGTGCTTACAAGTACTGAGCTCCGGAGTCAATAAGATACACTTCGTTAAGAGAAAGAGTCCTGTTGGTTTCTGGGAGAGGCCTAGAAAAAGAAAAGACAGAAAAGGATACTTAAATATAAAACAAAATGCAATTAAATGTATGATTAAATAGTGATTATCAGAACAGCTCACCTGTAATGTATTATGGCCCCATTTGGCCCCACACTAGAGATGGTTGGAAAACTGAGCCCAACAAAGTCTTTCTGTTGACTGGAATGAAAGAAAAGAGTTTCGATTGAGAGTAGATTATGTCGCTGCCTCGGTGTCTGCAGTTCCTCAGATCACCAGTAAGAGGCTCCACAATCTCATATAAGACAAATCCACTGCCAAAACAGTTATTCTAGAAATACATACACCTGTGGATAAATTCATGATTTTGATTCTTGTTACAGGTCAAATGCAGTATCTTTGACTAACCTTCGCAATTCTTCAGCTTTATCGGCCGCTGATATCTCTGTAACCGTACCTTTGGGAATCTGTGCAAACGACAAATACAATTGTCTTTATTCGTTCAATAAAAATGGATACACAACTGCAAAAATTTGTGCACAATCATACCTCTTTCTCCAGCCACGCAAACAGTTGACACAGTGCCACTGCGTCTTTGATCTGTGATAAAAATACAGCGATTCGTAAGACAAAAAGCGGTACAGTTTTCTGAAAAACCTCTGGATATGCGGGCTTACGTGTGCCATCTTCATGCCTTGGATCTCTGTGGGGTTCTTGACGGCTTTAGCCAGACATAAGGGTGTGTATGGGATTGCAGATCTGTGGGACTAAACGGTTAATCAATAATATTTAATCAGTGACAGCTTTCGTACCTTTATTTCTGAAAGTGTGCAGTAAATGGGTGCCGTCAGAATGAGAGTCCAAACATCTGATAAAAACTTCACAATAATCTACAATACTCCAGTTCGTCAATTAACATCTTTCCAAGGGAAAAGTAGCACATTTCCAAGAAACAAATTCATTGAGATGTTTATAACTTCAAGCTTAAATATGAATCCTCCATCTGTAATACTGTTTCCTCTCGTCTGAATCAGGAAATAAATATGCTCAAAATAAGGTTCTGAACAAATATTCTGGTCACTTTTGATGTCAGAAGTCAACAAGAGATGGACTTTTTTTGCTAGAGGAATATATTCTAATTCTAGAAGAATATCTAGACCAAATTGAATATTCCGCAGGAAATAATTTGCAGCATTAGCAAAACTTGCACAGTCTTCACAAGCAGACAATCACGACACATCTCGACTCACCTTGGGTATGACTTGTGTAAGAGCGCAGCTGGCCTTGTCACAAATCCACATCTTGTCTTTGGGCGCCAGCGCCGCACAAACCGCCTGTAGCTCCGTGTGCACAGACTCATAAGGAAAACACTGTATGCTCAGTTCTGGTTTGCTCGGACTGTCCAGTTCCAAATGCTCCCGGACGGCAGGGTCCAACAGACGCTTACTGTCCACAAATAATCTAAAACAACATACGCACCAAAGACAACTATGAGTGTCTGAATCCATTCAAAATCTGGGAAATGTTCAGTATGAAGTGAAGAACCAGGGATGCAGTTTTACTTTATGCTGCTAATGCCGATGATAGCGTAGGCGAAAAACACAGGGTTGTACTCGATGTCTGACCCGCGGAGGTTAAAAAGCCCTGCAGAGAGAAGGGGAGAGTTTATTTTTATATCTTCAGTATTAAAGCACCTTTATTATGAATTTTTGAAAATCATCCTTAATGCATTATGTAAGTGAATGAAAACATCCTGCAAAGTTTTAAATCTGAAAATGCACTGGATATAAAGCTACTATCATTTTAAAGAAAGAGTCGATTTTTAATCATTGAAATGAGTGGTTTTTGAAAATCCCAAACGTTTCACGTTGACGTCAAAATTAAACGGTGGCATATTATTTGCAAACTTGCTGGTGTTTTCATGGTGGTCTGAATGAAAATGTAAATTCATTCTTCACCACTAGGTGTCGCTTTTAGAGCATTAAAATAGCCGTTTCCCTGGTAACGCTGTACACAAAGCACTCACAATCGCTGTTTTATCAGGTAAAATGAAGTAAAAAAGAGACCAATCACAGACAATTATTGTCGTGGAAAGGAAGGATTTGCAAAAATCAATCGTTGAGTGAAACGTTTGGGAGTCGTTGAGGAAGTAAGTTAAAAATAAATGCATATGCATGCGTTTTTTTGACCTTGTATTCATGCATTTACATTTTTTTTTAAATGTCAAAATATTATTACAATTTAAAATAAATGCTTATTTAAATTCTCTGTTTTAAAAAGTAATGTAACAGCAAAGCACTTAAACGCACTAAATGGTGGAGAGGGACCAAGTGCTAAGTCGTGATCTGAGCACTAAATAAACACACACACACACTGTATGTTGATACGTACATGCGATCTCATCTAGAGCTGTGACCACAAACCAGGAAATCTTCCTCTCTGTCATTTTTCCTCTCAGAACTGTAACTTTATCTTGCCAGGTGAGACCTGCATGGAGAAAAGCAAACACAACATTCTCTCTTATTTTATTTTGGCACAAACCTGGTTTTATGACTGATCTGTAAGATCATATTTCAATACTGTGAATTATGCAGTGAGATGTGCCGACCGGTGAATTTGAGTCCCAGCGTGATGAGTTTGGTGCTGGGTCGAGTGGGCCGGTCCTCCCAGATGGCATCAATGAGATTGTCCTGCAACGCAACCAAAGAGTGACCCGCACTGCTCAAAGCCTTAGACATGTTCTTCCACTGGTCTGAAAACACAATCACAGACACATGTCTAACAGCTAAAATAATCAAGATTTCTCTTATTGCATACAAAATACAATGAGAAAATACTATAGTAGAGATATAAATTATTACAATTCTTGAATGTTAAATAACCGTTATATTTTTATGATATATAATTAAAGTTTTTTAAATTCAACAAAACACAGTATATTTACACATATGTTACACATATACAACCCTACAGTATAAATGAAAATATTCATTTGGATATGGATGTATATTCATTTTTTCCAGTAGTCTTAAACTAACATGCAGAAGTGTCATGCCAATTTAAACAATTAATATTAATTGGATGTTTTAAAAGATTTAATATATGAAACATGATTCCAAATGTACATTATTTTTATTAATACATTTTAAATAAAATAAATGTATTATTCTCATAAAAAAAATATGTTTGCATGTGTAAAAAATGGAAAAAAGGAAAATAAAAAGCCTCCTAATATGTATGAAAATATTTGTATGGATAACTATATTGATTATTTTCATGGACAAGAGAATACCCATTTTACCAATTAATACTTGATAATAATAATTAATTAACTATTTCATTATTAATTAAAATAAATTATGAATAAAGCGTTACATTGTATAAATCATTTAAAAATGACTAACATACATTTGTACACTTATGTAAATAGCATGTTCCCTTAAAAAGAAGAAGAAAAAAAATGACACCCCTATAACTGCGAATAATAATATTTGTAATAATGGAAAAGTCTCTTTATTATGGTCGTTGTTGTTGAATTCCTCACCGGCAGCGATGATCCAAGGATCGACTCCCACTTTTGAGTTTTCTGGAAGAATGCTGATGAGCCAGTCCTCCTGAGATGGTGTTTCCTTCAGCCCTGATCACACAAAATGTCATACTCATTTTCAGACTGCTCTTTCAAACTATGTTGTATGTTATGCACAGTGCTGGGAGTAGGGCGTTATAAATAAACGGCGTTACTAGTTGCATAATTTTTTTCAGTAACGAGTAATCAAGGGAAATACTGTTTTCCCCATTACAACGCTGTTACCGTTACTGACAATACATGTGGCATTATTATAATTTATTATTATATTATTGGCATTTGTATTTTTCAATTTATATCTCAATAGATGCGCAGAGTAGCTGTTTTTTAATGTATCATAAACTCTGTGAAGGTGCACAGGTCACTATGGCTTTGTCTCACACACGCAAAGAAAGATCAAGAGCAAGAGAGTCTTGACCCGCTACATGTAAATTATATTCTTTGTTGTATTTTCCTGTCAAAATAACGGCTTTCATTTGGAATTCCTCAACTTTTAAGATCTGCCAGTTTCTCTGGTAGTGGGCGGGACTAATGAGCTAATGACAATCTTATTGGCTGGCGCTCACTTATAGAAAGAGTCGACCCTTAATCATTGAAATTAGTTACTTTTAAAAATCCCAAGCTTTTCATGTTGACGTCAAAATTAAACGTTAGCATATGTTTTCACGTTGGTCTGAATGAAAATGTAAATTCATTCTTCACCACTAGGTGTCGCTTTTGGAGCATTAAAATAGCAGTTTCCCCAGTAACACTGTACACAAAGCACTCACAAAAGCTGTTTTACCAGCCATTACAGGCATAATGAAATAAAAAAAGAGACCAATCACCGCAGATTATCATCATGTAAAGGAA